>CABHPR010154029.1:13486-25282 GCA_902168415.1 Peromyscus melanophrys
TGTGTGTGTGTGTGTGTGTGTGTGTGTGTGTGTGTGTGTGTGTGTGTTTACTCATGCAGCTCTGCCTTTGAATGAGTTTTGACTAAACCGTTTCAGGCTGTACGACTGAAAGCACTTTTTCCAACTTGAGTTTAGACCTGACAAACAGCTTGACAGACAAAGGCTAAGTGAAGTCTGGCTGTTCTCCAAGAATATAAAAAACGCAATCCTTCAGTTTGTTTACCTAAGATATGTGCCCACCAACACAACTCAGGAGAACAACACTAAGTTCTCAGCAGACAGCAAGACAATGGTGAAGGATGTTTAGGAACGGACTGAGGTTTTGTCCTAGGCTCAACAATTAACTAGTTGACACTATTCTGAAAAAAATCTTTTCTTCATATGTTTTTTATCAAGATTAACTTACAGAGAGAATTTCCCTGGTCATTTTGAGTTCGTTGGTGAGAAAATCAAAGGGATCTTGCTTTTAGAACTACCATGGATCTGCCCAGCTGCAGCAGGTGTGCATTGTTAGAGAATGAGGGGGATGGAGTGTCTGACATTCCACCTTGAACCCGGCGGGGTGGGGGGTGGGGGTGAGGGAGGGATGCTCAGAACTTTGGAATCAAACAAGATGCTTAATTCCCTGTAGGTGGGAATTCAGTGCTGATCTCAACCTGGCTGAATGGACGACAGCTGAGCCTCAGATAATCCCTTTCACCTCCTGGTGCTCAAGACTAGTGGTTCTTCAACTCTTGTTGTGGACTCTTAAGCAGTGTGGTGAAACCCTTGGACCCCATTTCAGATCCTCCAAAACTATAGGATCATGTAGGAAATAAACTACATTTAAGCACAGTTCTAACTCAATATTCTCATTATACAAAATCCCCCATGACATCTAACCACAGGGCTCATTTCATTAGAATCTACCACAATCTAAACATTATGCTTAGGTTTATGATACACTGAGCTCATAATGTGTACTATTTAGAGCATGAATAATGGCTAGCAACCCCCTTGTTGGCTCAAATAATTTTTGATTTGAATATCCATGTTTTGTCTCCATTTCCCTTATTATACCCCATAAGTGATTATTTTAAGCCTATCCTCAGAATTAAAGACCCCATGACTTACGTGCCTGGCTTTCTGGGGACAAGACTTTTATGTTGCGGTTGGCTTCCTGTGATGATTAAGCTAGAGACTTGTTCATTTCAAAGGTGGTGTCTGTGTCATGGATCCCTAAGAGAAAGTCTGGGGTGACTTTTAGATAAACAACAATGCATCTAAGACAGAAATTAACATTCATTGCTTTCTTTCCCTTGTGGATGTGGACATTGCTGTTTCAGCAATGTCCTTCATTCTCAAAGACTTCCCAGCTGACCTGGGCAGGAAAGCAACACAGGCTGTTGATTAGACTCTGGGTCCCTCTGTGATCTGCTTACTTGAGCCCATGGGTTTCTGACAAACTCTGTAGTTTTCTGTCTGATTGTGTATTTTGCCCCCAACTAGACTCTTAAAAGCATGCAGCACAGTTTTGAGTCAGTTTTTAAACAGTGGCAAAAGAGAAAGTGGGGTTAAAACAGTTTTGGAGCACAATGTACGACTTATGTTCTATTTGAAGCTCACGAAACAAATATCAGTCACTATCAAAGACTGTGTATTTACTCAATTACTGTTTCTCAAAACACTCATGAGCAAATACTTCTTGTTAGGTGCTAGCTCAGCCATGTTCTTTTAGAAAAGAAAATTCAAATCTGTAAAATATTTAAGGAAGTACCTTTAAAAGTACCACACATGGTGGGTAATATACACTTGAGATCATAACATTTAAGAAGTTGAGGCAAGGAGATTGCCATGAGTTTAAGGCCCGCTTGAGCCACATAGAAAGTCCTAGAACAGCCTAAGCCCCAGTGTGAAACCCAGTCTCAAAAACCATACAAATTTTTGGTTAGAAACCTTTGGCTTCTTTCTGGAAGGAGCATTATCCACCCACTTCTTATGTTTATTTATTTGCAGGTTTATGAAACAATAGATTCCCAAAGGGCTTTTTTTCACAACTCCTTAATTTTGATTAATCCTCCCCTCCTCTCTCATATCCCCTAGCCTGGTGGTTCTCAACCTGTGGGCTGTGACCCCTTTGGAGGTTGAAATGATCCTTTCACAGGGGCTGCCAAAAACCACTGGAAAACACAGATATTTATATTACAATTCATAACAGTAGCAAAATTACAGTTATGAAGTGGCGATGAAAATAACGTTATGGTTGGGGGTCACCACACCACGAGGAGCTGTATTAAAGGGCGGCAGTGTGAGGAAGGTTGAGAGCCGCTGCTCTAAGCCCTGTCCCCATTTAACCCTTTCTACCCTCGGTGTTCTCCACTTTCATCATCACTTACGTTCCACTGTCTCCCCTCACTGAAGGCCTCTTTTTATCCCTTCCCTATCACACAGACCGCACGTCATGTAAACAAATCCCTAGTGATCATCCATCCCATCATAACCCAGTCCTACCTCTGCAGAGCCAGCTGCACCGTAAGTCACATGACCCTTTCTAGATTCTTACCCTTTGTGGACACTCCAGTTTAGCCATGCTAGTCTAAGAATCTGAAGGTAGAATGTGCACATAACAGAGAACATGCAGTATTTGCTGATTTAGGTCTTGGTTGCCTCACTCAGTATAATTTTTCCAGTTCATACGGTTTCCTGAAATTTTCATTTATCACAGAGGGTTCTTTTTGCAGTGGGCAGCATTAACACCGAGACTCACAGCTAATCAAAGTGATGAGAGTAAGGGACTGTGGAGCCTCCAGCCCTAAAAGAGTCACCTGCATCATCCCATCATCCTTCCCAAAGCTCCGGAAATATCAAAGAAGAGGGAGCAGAAAGAATGTAGAAGCTGGAGCTTTGGGGGATTCCTCTGAAACACTGCCTTCTGGACACTGTGCCTGTGAACTCACAGAGGCTGCGCTTACCTGCTTAAGACATGCGCGTTATCGGGCCTGTCGCTATTTGATTATGCCTGTGAGAGGTGTTCGTGAGGCTCCACCTCTCACTGAGAGTTTGTGGACAGTTGCTGGGTGTGGGGACCGAGACAGTCGTCATTTTCTTCAATGGCCAGTTACCCAGGTTCCAAAAACTAACGTTTATGCAAGCAACCTCAGTTACACTCAGCGGGTAAGAACAAAAAGAAAGGACATTAAAGCAAAGGAGAGAAAGGGATGGAAAAGAATGCACAGTGGGCATCACACCAAGCTGCCTGCTCAGCACTCACATCTATACCTCAGATCAATGCTTCTCTGAGAATTTATCAGAGAAGGTTGTTTTTGTGGCTGGCAGCACTTAATACAGAGATTCGCAGCTAATCAAAGTGATGAGAATAAGTGTCAATGGAGTGCCCAAAACTCAGTGTACACATCTATGAAATTGTCAAAGGATGATAAATTGATTAACCAGTAATAAAGAAAAGCAAAAATGCATTTTCCTTTTAGTAACTTCCTGTTTATTTTCCACAGTCAAGGTAAAGTCAGTATCACCAAAATATTGCTGCTTAAATGATACCTCATACGTACGACAAAAGTATCATTTTTCTATAATGGGAAAGTCATATGTTTTTGGAATCACCATTTATTATTAATAGTATGTTTTTGCTCTTTATCATCATGTAAAGAAAATATAAGCTGTTCAATGAGGCAATTAATACAATGGTTTTATCTGTTTTTGTAGGCTAAACTAATATTAAGTGCTTTATCTGTCTTGTAATTTCTTCTCCATCGTAAATGTGTCTTTGATGGAAGTCATGACTCCCAGAGAAAGGAAAAAGACTAATGGCCAAATTTGCCCCCTCTATTTTGACTGTCAGTGCATATTAGTTAGTACAAACTTAGAGTTGCTCTAATAGAAATCTTCCAGATCCTCCTGCTTCAGTGACGGAGACATTGAGGTCTCCTCCATGCTCAGCATATGTAGAACAGCTCCACTTCTCAGATATCTCTTCAGCAATTCAGTAACAACACTGCTGTCTTAACACACAGGTTTCAAATTGTCCCAGGTTCACTGTGTTTGAAGTGCATGGTGTCTTCAGCAATAGGGACTTAATTTCTACCTCTGGGAGGAAGCCAAGAGCAACAGAGGGCTTCTCATATCTGGCATTGGATCTTTTGTTAGTTGGTCTTTTTCAGAATCCTTATTGTTATTTTACCTACCTCTCTCCTTCTGTGTTTACCTACCTTGCCCTCCTTAAAAAGTTGCCCATTTTACCGTTTCCCCATCAGATCACTTGTATCCTGCCATTCTCTTTTACATTCTTCCCCGAGGACCAGCTTTCATGGCACTAGAAGGTACTATGTAAGCTACCAAAGGAAGGAAGCAACCAATAGGCCTTTCCTGCTACGATGGCTATGAACCACATCAATGACCAGCATACCACAATAACTATAATGAAGCAGTAGTGGCACAAATACCTTGGCAGGAACCAACAGCTCTCTAATTGGACTTAAAACCCCCTCAACAAGAGGGAAACTATGCCTGGTACTAGAAACCTAGCTAATTACTCAGTGCTAGTGAAATCATGGTTATTGGGGGAGAATCTACAACTACTAACTTACTAAACCAGCATAATCTCTAACAACAATCTATAGACATTTGTCCTTACACCTACAGATAAGTGTAGCCTTCACCCCTCATCAAGGAAACTTCTCTTTGCAACAGAGACCTGTTGTGGGATGATCCTTATGTACACTGTGAATATGTATTGTTCTCATTGGTTGATAATAAAGCCGTTTTGGTCTATGGCAAGACAGGATAAGGTTAGGTGGAAGAATCAAACTAAGGACTCAGAGGAGTCCAGTCAGAAGAGAGCCAACCACATAAGAGGCAAGATGCCAGAGAATCGGTAAAGCTATGGTCATGTGGCAATACATAGATGAATAGAAATGGGTTAATTTAAATGCAAGACCTAGTTAATAATAAGCCTGAGCTAATGGCCAAGCATTTTGTAATTAATATAAGCCTCTGGGTGGTAATTTGGGAAGCAGCTGTCGGGTATTTGAGAACAAGTAGGTGGGAGAGGACCCTCTATTTACTGAGACCACAACAGAAAACCACAACCAATGAAAATGCGGAGTTGTGGAGTCCAGTCCCAGTGGACACATCTACAACACTCCCACACCTAAGGCTCAAAAAACATTACAGAAGAGGGAGCAGAAAGATTCTATGAGCCAGAGGACTAGGGAGTTTGCTGTGAGATTGTGCCTCCTGGTGACAACAGAAGCTGCATCCATAAAGTCTCACCAGTATGATGGGCCAAACACGAGCTCAATGAGGAAGACACCAATGAACATCCCAAACGGCATAGGGTAAAGCCCATGAGGCCTCAACCCTACACAAAGAACGACAGACAACTGAGGAAAGCTGGGAGGGGGAGAGGTGGCCTTCCCCAGATTCAGATTCGAGCACACCAATCTGTTGTCCAGTGCTGAGTGGTCAGCCCTGGAAACAAATGCAGAAGCACCATTACACAAACCGAGCAGGTTATATTTAGAAATAGATATGGATATACATGTATGCACATGATAACAATTAGTGAAAAAGAGGCCATACATTTGAAGGAGAGTGGGGAGCTGTGTGGGAGGATTTGGAGGGGCCAAAGGGAATAAATGCTGCAATTATTTTATAATCTCAGAAATGAAACAAAAGGAAAGGCGCACACTCACACAGTTCAAGGACAGATACCACCTTGTGGCTGAGCTAGGCCACCAGGAGACCTGGGGGATTTAAGTTCCAACCCGGCAGCTGTGCACCCAGCTGAAAGGCTAAGAAGGAAAACAAAGAAAGGAGATCTAAGAGAAAAGTGCTTCTTTCCAACCATCTGGGTCTGCCCTGCAGCTTAGAGTTTGTTTTCAGTTTAGAGAGGGATGCATGAGCATCCATAATCAAATACAGATTGTTCTCTATTTATATTGATTGACCTAAAGTTTTTTTTTTTTTTACTTGACAAATGGTATAAAAGTTATATACAGTCAATAAAAACTTGGATTCTGACTATTTTCTCAGGCTAGTAATAGGTGGTAATGTGCTTTTTCTTATGGTGCTAGGCAGGGGAAGCCCAGCTGCAACTCTCACGAGTCACGTGATCATAAAGGTTAACAACGGATATCCCATGGAGGGTTTTATTTCTAAGCCACCACATTTGATGTTCTGCAGGTTAAATTATAAAATGCATTTTGACTTAGAATAGTATCAGTTTTATCCAGTTTGTGGGGATACAAGCTTACCACAAGTTGAGACACATCCCAACAACAAATTATTACAACCTTCCCATGTGTTGGATTTAAGAAAAGTAGGTATTATGTATATAAACTGTTTCTAGTGTTTAGACATTTTTAAAAAGTCTTGTTATGACAATTTATATACAAAATAGAGGAAAGATTTTAGACTTTGATTTTTTCCATATGTTCAAAAATGTCCCAATTTTACATTTACATTTTTTATAATTACACAGAGTTAAGAATAGATTTGGCCTCTAGAATTCTGGTAGAACATGTTTTAAATTATAAATTGTACTAACCACCCCCATCCAGGAAGTGTTTACATTCTAGTGTTTGATTTAAGCTTTTTACATACATTATTTCCCCATGTCATAACAAGCAGGCACAATCCATCTAGTTTAGTGCGTCAGAACACTGAGCTGCATAGAGTTTAGGTAACTTGGCCAAGTCCCAAGGGGAAAAGTAGGGAAGGGATACCATATCAGACTGATTCTGAAGTGTTTTCTATTCATCATCTCACTTAATCCTCTTTGCATCTCTTTAATGTACACAGCTGGTCTTTTTCTCATTTAATAGAGTAGAGAAGTAAGGATAAAAAAGTTTAAGTGGTTTACCACCCGCCCCCCAAAAAACAGTTATTAAGTTAGGAAGGGAGGGTTTCTGATGGTAAAACTCCTCTACACTCTTTAAATACAACTATCCTTGAATTAACTTAGCATTACGTTTACAACTCCACCCCTCTTTTCTACATTCAGCTCTACCACTCACTACAACACAGGTACCTGCCCCTGAGATTTTGCCCCCTTCATCAGAAGCTCAAACCAACAGGACCACCAGACCTTAGGCTGGAACCAAAATAAACCTTTCTTCCTTATAATTAGCCTGCGCCAGGTCTTTCATTATAGCCACACAAAGCAGAAGGATGCAACTGTTACAGAAGTGCCACTTATTAAGCCATTTTCTAGGTACATTTTCTCTAAAACACTTCGAGCACAGTTTCCGTAAATAGGTACTATTATTATTGTTATTTCACTGATATGGGGAAAAAAATAGAAGAATAAACTGGTCCTGTTATAGCACTGGACTGGTCAGAAACAGAATACAATTTTGAACAGCTATGTGGCCTGTAGCCATTATTACACCATGTCTCTCCAGGGTTAAATTAATCATATTTATGAAAGAGGGGGGAAAAAAACATTAGTAAGTTGAAGTAACTCCTTTTAGAGGATTCCTTTCCAGTAGGGAATTAACACAGCTATGCTTTTTTTTTCTCTTCTAGATCTTCAGAGTCAAATTGATTTATTTGAAAAATTCTTCTTTAGGGTGTCAAAAAACCTGACTTCAATGTTTATGATTCTGTGCACAACTAACTCCCCCTCTCTTATTTTAAAGCTGCAGCATAGTTAAAATAAAACTTCATTTGTCTTTGCTGTCATCAAATTGTGACTGCTGAGGGTGGTATCGCCATTTGTTATAATAAACAGGTCTGGCCTAACAATGCTGAGGGTATGAATTCTGACAGTCCTAGAAAGTAAATATGAACAATTACACAATAAGTTCTCCATAAGTGATGTAATGGAATCATTTCACTTTTTTTTTTTTAATGAAGAAAACCACAGCCCAGCGTTCTCCTGTGCTGCCTCTCATTTTTTCAAAGATATGGCTGTAAAAGGCATCTCAAAGGCAGGCTTTCACTTGCTTTGTGTAGACGAATTTCTAAATTTAGAATTTCTAAATTTCTAAATTTCTATAAATTTCTTATTATATATAAAAAAAACATGGAGTCAAATATAGGGGTGAAAGTCTTAGAGAGATCAGGGAAATAGTGAGAGCCATCAACCAACCTTACCTCACCAACTCTGCAGCTTCCAAATGCAAGCTACTTCCTGTCTACCCATGCCTTTATTGCCTTGCTGTTCTGCCCTCTCATTGCCTATCTTAGCCCAGTTACCTCACTTCCTTGTCACTGCCTGTCTGTCTGTACAGACCTCCAGGTCTCTATGGTTGGTACTGGGATTAAAGGAGTGTGTCACCACACTTGGCTCTGTTCCCTAGTATGGCCTTGAACACAGAGAAACCCTGCCTGCTAAGTGATCAGATTAAGGGTGTGTGTTGCCTTTTTGTTTACTTAAAATGCCTGGCCTTTTCCCCCTGATCTCCAAGCAAGCTTTATTAAAGCACAAATAAAATATCACCACAGCTTTTCGTGTTGCTTTGCCCTGGGCTGATAGCCACTCCATCATCCCTCCATTGTGCAGCACACTGAGATCTCAATCCAGAACTGATGTAGCCTTTAAGGGACGTGTCTAAACTACGGAGGGACAAAGTGGCCTTTCTTTCTCCGCTAGTTTGCTAAACTTAGTGGTTGTCATTCTCTTATATCTCACAGCCTCCTAACCTAGATAAGCAACCCTGCTTTGGATTTTGCCTGTCTCTCTCAAAATCATTGCACGTTATAGGTAGGATAGTAGAATGAGCGGATTTAAACAACAAACCTTCCACCTTAACGTATGAACAGAGTTTTGTTTTGCGTGATATGAAATTGGACAATAGAACCCTAGAGGATATTAGTGCATAGTTCCTGTGACCTCAAGGCAAGGGAAAGGAAGAGAAGGGCACAGATTTGCCCCCTCTGACCTTCCAAGATTTCTCCTGATCTAGAGGGAGCCTGGGACACTTCAATTCCTCCAGTATGCTTGGATCAGAGCCATAAAAAATACATTGCATTTAGTGAATGTTGTTGCAACTCTCCTCTTAAAGCGAGAATGCCTGGAAGGTAAGTGACTGTAACAGCAGCATCTAAAGGGGGAGAGATCTATGAAAGGGCTGTAGGAAAATGAGGCAGAGGAGTGACTGGTGTCTGGGTCAACCCTGAGGGTCAGCCCACAGGCAGGGCAGAAGCGAAGCTCTTCTAAAGTGTCTCTCAATCTATCAGACCACAGAAACAGTAGACTCCAAAGAAGTTAGAATTTCCCCAGGAATCTAATGTTGGGAAAAGAAAAAGTACCAGTGAGAGACAATTTGTCTCCCTGAGAGCTTTCACATGGTTCTAACAACTTACCAGACCTCCTTGCAGGAGGACAATGATGGGTGAATGCTGGGTGGGGCACACCTGGATGGGGGGACTGTTTGGAGGTGCACAGCCCTGGCCCTCTGCTTAAACTTTAATTTCACTCCAGGACCCCCAGAGTGAGACAAAGCAGACTTAGGGTTTTCATAGATCAATTTGTCCCTCTTCCCAATGCAACCACACTTCCCAGTATTAATTTGGCTTCTTAAATTGGCTTGTAGAGGATGGGTGCCCAGACCTAGACTGAGTCACAGGTGGTTACCTCCAAGTTTGATAAGAGAGCAACGCAACCGAAGTGAGAAAACATGGTAACGCTTCAGAGTCCTGGAGAGAATAGGCCTATCAGGACCCATTTTGATTCTAAAAAGTGCAGTGTAGGAAGTGCCTGCTCATGGGGAAACCACTGCAGAATGGTATTTAAAGGATGAGTTCAGAGGACGAAAGAGGAGGCCAGAGGTTTTCCCTACAGCTCTGAGTGAAGCAAAGGAGAAATGGTGAGATTGAAGAGGGTCTTATTCCAGTGGTCAGGCAGGAAGAAGTATAGGCGGGACAAGGAGAAGAGAATTCTGGGAAGTGGAAGGCTGAGCCGGAGACACTACCAGCCGCCGCCATGACAAACAGCATGTGAAGATGCCGGTAAGCCACAAGCCATGTGGCAAGGTATAGATTTATAGAAATGGATTAATTTAAGATGTAAGAACTAGATAGCTAGAAGCCTGAGCCATTAGCCAAACAGTTTGTAAGCAATATAAGTCTCTGTGTTTACTTGGTTGGGTCTGAGCGGCTGTGGGACTGGCGGGTGACAGAGATTTGTCCTGACTGTGGGCCAGGCAGGAAAACTCTAGCTACAGGGTCTTCTGGTAGGGCATGCAGATCACACGGGGCCTGAGCTTTGCAGGCCTAATAAGAATTCAGGACTGTATTTTACGTGAATGGGAAAGCTCTGGCAAGTTTCAAGGGGAGGAGTGACATTTACAATGCACCATTAATATTTCAGAGAAATTACTCACACGGACTTGGAGGAAGGAGGTAAATTAGACAGCCTGTGGCAGTCACAGCAGTGAAGTCTTTGGCCATTGCAGAGCAATCAGAGGCAAGAAAGAGGGCTGGATTCTGGAACCAGATTATTGTTAAGAATTGTGCTGGTTTAGTAAGTTAGTGGCTGTAGAGTTCACTAGCATGGTTTTCAGTACAGGGCATGATTCCCTCCTGTTGAGGGGGTCTTAAACATAATTAGAGAGTACTCAGTGACTGGAGAGGTGTGTGTGCTACTACGCTACCCTGAGGGTTATCATGCCATAGGTTGCAGGTTGCTTCCTTCCTTTGGAAACGTGCATGGCACCTTCTGATACCATGAAAACTAGTCGTCAGGGAGGGGGCATTCAGGTCCGTTCCAGCTCAGGGGCCTCTGGGTCCCGTTTCTGTAGTATATCATGTCTTCAGCAATAGGGACTTACCTCCTATCTCTTGGGAGCAACCAAGGGCAAAAGCAATAGTCTATATGTTTTGGGAGTCTCTTGGACAGCCCTGACCAACAACTCAGAAGAGTGCTTCTCATGTCTAGTATTGGGGTTTTGTTCGGTGGTCTTCGTCTCTTAGAGATGGGATCATCAGCCCAGATATGAAAAGTTCATTAAAACTATATATGTGTATTATATACTGAATTACCAAGGAAAGATGAAGAGAAGAGAAGGGGAGGGGAAGGAAAAGGAAGGAAGGGGAGGGGAGGGGAAGAGACAGGTTAGTGAGCACCATCAGTTTCTATATTTAAAAGCAAGCATCAGAATGCAAAGGCATATTCCCCAAAAAAATAGTATTCTGATAGCACAACTCAAGTTCAAGAATAAAGAGATGATAAGAGTTATCCTTAGGTTGTTTTTGTTTTTTTTTTACCACTAGCCTACTCATTTCCTGCTTATATGTCAGAAATTTTGAGCTGGGTTTTCTACTGTTGTTTACCTTAGTCTGGTTGTCAGAATAAAGACAGTAAAATATCAGCTAACATCCAGTAGACTCTCTTAAGAAAAGCCTGTTTTGAAGTAGGACACCAAGTAATGTATTTGGACAAAGCGAGTAACACCAGTAAGAACATGTATTTGACACTTAACTGCGGCAATTCTTGCTTCCAAGAATTTTGTAGGTTTTATCTCATTGACTCTTCCCAATAAAACCATAAGACAGACAATGTTTCTATCAGAATAATTTCATGTAACAAATGAAAAACTGAAAAGGATGAGGAAATCTGTCTAGTAGCACATACTGTGTGAGTGACTAATGGCTAGCAACAGACATCCTCTGTTACAGACATCTTCTGCAACAGACCTCCTCTGCAGCTCCCGAGGAGAGTCTACAAGGAAAGGTAGCTTTGGTCTCCCTATCTCTCTGTCTCTGTCTCTGTCTTTGTCTCTCTCTCTCTGTCTCTGTCTCTGGTGTGTGTGTGTGTGTGTGTGTGTGTGTGTGTGTGTGTGTGTGTGTGTGTGT
>CABHPR010154029.1:25292-58019 GCA_902168415.1 Peromyscus melanophrys
TGTGTGTGTGTGTGTGTGTGTGTGTGTGTGTGTGTGTGTGTGTGTGTCTGAGGGGTTACATCTGCATATGTGTGGGTATGCATGTAGAGGACAGAGGTGCTGTGGGATGGTCTGTATGTCAAATTGCTCTGATTGGTCAATAAATAAAACACTGATTGGCCAGTGGCTAGGCAGGAAGTATAGGCGGGACTAACAGAGAGAATTAAAAGAACAGGAAGGTGGAGGGAGTAACTGCCAGCCACCGCCAGGACAAGCATCATGTAAAGATGCCGGTAAGCCACGAGCCATGTGGCAAGGTATATATTTATAGAAATGGATTAATTTAAGATATAAGGACAGTTAGCAAGAAGCCTGCCACGGCCATACAGTTTGTAAGCAATATAAGTCTCTGTGTTTACTTGGTTGAGTCTGAGCGGCTGTGGGACTGGCGGGTGAGAGAGATTTGTCCTTACTGTAGGCCAGGCAGGAAAACTCTAGCCACACAGAGGTCATCCTTAAATATTGCTTTTTAGGCATGATCTACCTTATTTTTAAGAGATTGTCTCCCATTGGTGGCCTAGAATTCACCAATTTAGGCTAGGCTGGCTGGCCAGTGAGCCCCGGGGATTTTCCTCTCTCTGTCTCCCCAGCTCTAGGATTATATGTGTGTGTGCTACCATATTGCCTTTTTCTATGAGTGCTGGGATCAAACACTGGTGCTTACACATACTAGAAAGGCGCGTTACTTGTAGAGCCGTGTCCAGCCTAACTTGGCTGTCTTCTTAAACACTACATGTTTTTTATGTTTTTGCTTAGCTAGGAAGAAAAAGAAGAAAGCATTTCCTGTCAACATTCCAGCCCCTGTCATAACACCTCAAACAACATTACATGAAGGACTCCCTCTTTGATTCCTGAGCCATTTGCTCTAAAGCTAGTCCCCAAATTGGAATACTCTTTCTAGTTTGTAATAGAAATCCTATAGAAACCATGGTTATTCTTACCACAAATCTTGGTTCCTTGTGGAAACTCTAGAACTCTTAGAAAAGCAGGCTGGACCTTCCATCTTCCTGCTTCAGGCTGCTGAAAACTGCAACCAGACTTGCACATCCCACCCAATCCAGCAATGTAAACAGAACTTTGACTCTTCATTTAATATTCTCCATAACAGATTCCACGAGGTTGATGGGAAGGTGCTCAGTCTGAACAGTGGCATCTGGGATGTTTTTTATTAGCCTGGCTTGAAAGCAGCCTTCGTGTTTATGAATTTATTTCAAAAATTACACCCTTTTCTTTAAGTTGCCTGTGGGCATAGACACACATAAATCTTCATTAGGTGATGTAGCAATTACCATAGCTCATAAATAAAGAGTGGGTGGCTATGTTGATGACTAGACACACCATTATCCATCAGCCAAGAAGTCAATACCTCAATGTGGTCAGGAAAAGAGAAACACTGAAATACAAATGTATAACTTTAACTTTTCCAAGGAAAACTTTGGAGGAATATCTCTGTCATATGATGCTAGAACAGAGAGACACATTTGTGTCTTTCCCCAATGCCAGGCAGGACCAGGAAAACTCTAGCTACAGTTGACTAGCAAAAAATTCAGTTATGGTCATTTCCTTGCTTGTAATGCACCAAGAAACCCTGATTCCACTTGCTAGTGTAACCGTTGGCTGCCATGGAGTCTTTCATCAGAGTTGCCAATACCCACTCTCAGACCACACACTACATTCCACACTAGGGTATTCCAGCTACAGAATGACAACCCAAGGCTTCCCGGAGCCTAGCAGAAGGCAGGAGCTTTTCCTGATATTGTTTTGATATAGTATGTGTCTGTGTGTTCTTAACAGTTGCATAAGAAGACAGTCTTATGCCATCCACATAAATGAGTTTCTTACGTGTGGTGGCTTTACTGTTCCTGTTGGAACAGGTGGTGGTTGCTCACTTGCATAAACCAGATGTCATCACCCCACCCCCCCATCCCACTGCACTCAAATGGACCACACTATTGCTTTGTAAAACTGTAGTCACTCAGGGCAAGATTCAGGTTGAAAGCCATTACATACATAATACAGTACATAATAACAAAGAATATGGCTTGTTCTCTACAGGGCGGTATGAAAAGGTTCGAAGAAATCATACAGTATATAATCAAACATGGGAGCCATTTCCATCCATCGTGATATCTATAGAGAAACCGAGGCTCTTCAGCCAGTCAGTGCTGAGTGTCCATGAACTTAAAGCTTCTAACGTCTGCATTGCTGACACCCGTAGATCACATGTGATTTCCCAGCCTGAGGGTTGGTGGGGAGTTTGGGTTACTTGGATGTAACCAGCAGAGGGACATGTGAAACTGAAAATCACCCTAAAAGGCAGAAGGGCTGGAAAGAGCCTAGATGCTGGCAGAGAAGAAGAAGGAGTGAGCCGAGGCTGGAGATAACAGTCAATAAAACGATCGTGATGGAGGATCCACTGGTGTCTGTTCATTTAAATAAACTACAAAAATAATGATTCAGAATCCCTGAAATGGCCTATTCATGTCCCAAATGGTGGCACCAGTATGAGAGCATCTTTTCAAAATAATTTGCAGTTTATCTGAATGCAACTATTCTTCAAATTCATTTGACTGCATTGATGACCATGCTCACAGCGGGCAAAAGACCTTCAAAGTTCAAGAAATAGCTTCTGTCTGTGCTCCAAATAAGCCCACTAATTACCTAATTTATTTGCCTCTTAGACTAGTCCTGCAACACATCAGAGTTACTGTTAATTATGCATGTTTGTTCTATTGAACAAATAAGCATGAATCTTTTCAGCTCTATTTTTCACATCAGAAACATGAATTCAGTCATTGCTCCCATCTGAGGTTAATAATGGATAGCTAACAGTTCTTGGAATCAAATTACACAGAGAAAAGTAAAGACTCAATTCTTAAAAGTGGGGGGAAAGCCTATTTTTTTCAATATTTTGTAAATCATTACCCCATACTAAACTCTGTACCCCCAAATTGTAGTGGTTTATTTTTATTTTATTAATAACTGTATATCTTGAATCATCCTCCTGCCTCAGCTTCCCAAGTACTTGGGATTAAAGCCACAAGCCTCCATCCGGCTGGCTTTGGCTTTTTTTTTTTAAACTGAGTGTGGGCACGTGTGTGTGTGTGTGTGTGTGTGTGTGTGTGTGTGTGTGTGTGTAAGCATGAATGTGCTTGTGTACATTGTGCACAAGTGCATGAGGACATTTTCTTAAAGGAGTTTGAAAATGTATTCCTTGCACATTTCTCTTTTTCCTTCTGGCCTCTAAGGACTCACAGGTATTGTCAATTTTAGATTCTGGGGATCGCGAGGTCTTTTTTCCCTCTTTTTCATCCCCATTGCTGCTGCTTTACTTTCAATAGATATTATTTAATTGATGTAAATAATTCACAACCCATAATCAATAAAATACAGGCACGGAGTGGACATTTGGCTAGTTTTAACAGATGTAAATCCCTGTGTAATTTCATTGACATGTGAGGTTCCTCCACACCATTCTCAGCTAAACTCTCCTTGGGATAACCACAGTTCACCATGGTTAGCCTAGCCTACACTAGAACTTCAAACAAAGCAAGCTGCGCGTCACTGATTTCTCCTCGGGTGGTTGAGGCTCACGCCCTGCTAGTATTAGGAATTTGTTCCTTCCTATTGCTAAACAGTGACCCATTCTGTGAAAGAGCTACAGTTCGTTTATACATTGGTTGGTTGACACTTTGTTTTCAGTTTGGACCCACAGTAAACAAAGCACGATTAGCAATTTTATGCCAGAACTTTGCTGCCATGTGTTTTATTTATTTATTGCATAAACATGTTACAATGAGATCGAAGGGATTTGATTTCATTTTAAATCTTCCTCCTGTGGATTCTAGATGAGAGAAACAATCTCCTCAATGATTTGCTTGTTTCACTTTCTCCTCCCACCCTACAGTAGATAGAATATGTTCCCACATGCTGCAGTAGACAGAATAATGTCCCACATGCTGCTCTCCAGAACCTGGGACTGTTGCCTGGCAAGGCAAGGGGGACTTTGAAGATTTAAACTAAGGGTTTGGGCTGGGCATCTTGTCCTCCTCATTCAGTTGGGCCAAAGTATCACAAAGCCAAGGTATGGGGGTGAGAAGAGGAGGGAAGAGGAGAGATATGGAGTTACCCTGAGGCCTTTGAATATAGAAGAGGGGCCAGGAATCTGGGACTGTGCGGTGGAGAAGGGATGGAGCAGGTGGAAGGGTTCTAGAAGATGGACAAGGCCAGGAGCCATTCTCTCTCAGGGTCCCAGAAAGTAGGCAGTTTCCGCAGCACTGAGTTTGGGGATTCTGTCCTCCAGGATGACAGAGTAATGGACTTGAGGTTTATTTAACCAGTAAGATTTGTGATCATTTATAATAGGAGCAACACACTCTCTAAGCCCTTCTAATTACATTCTTCTGCCTTCAGAAAGACCATTTTCACTTCAAAATCAGGTCATCTCAATTCCCTGTTTAAATGTTTCATCCAGGACTCTCACATTACATGAAGCCCCTTGCCCTAGCCTCTACCTGCCTATTCCCACTTCTCAGCACTCAGCCCCTACTTAACCCCTCTTCTCTACTCCTCAGCATCCCACATTCTCCCCCAACTTAGGATGGATGCACTAAACCTTGGTTTCCTTCCTGTTCACCAGGAAATGTCTGTTTATCCTCAGTTTTAAATGTACCAATATCTAGTCTAGACGGCCTTCCTAAACTGTCCATTAAGAGTCCAGAATCTTCTCCTGAAGACCCTGTGAGACCTCCATGGTGACATTTTGCTATAGTATATTACAATGCTCCCTTGTAATCTGCTCCAAACCAGTGTGTTTGTTATCTAATGGGTAACAGAATCCAGATGTCTTAGAGCTGCGTTTAGAGAATGAGTAAGCACATGGAAGGTTACTGAGTTAAAATTCTCAGTGGGCATACAACCTCAAATAATTGCTTTTAGCCTTCTGCTCTCTCGGAAGCTTTTCTAAGGAAGTCATTACCAATCTTTGATTGCTTTATGTTTCTCACTGGAAAATCCCAATGAAACTGGTTATTTTTAGCCAAAATGAATTTTCTCCTTCTATCTTGTCTCTAAGTATTGATGAGATGGTCACTTCCTGTTTATTTTAAAACAAGAATTATGGGAAAATATTGAGAGAAGGTAAAGTGTGTCAAGGAGAGGGGAGGGGGAGAAGAAAGAAAGAAGAAGCAGAGGAAGAGAAGAGGAGGAGGAGAAGAAGAGGAGGAGGAAGAGGAAGAGGAAGAGGAAGAGGAAGAGGAAGAGGAAGAAGAAGAAGAAGAAGAAGAAGAAGAAGAAGAAGAAGAAGAAGAAGAAGAAGAAGAAGAAGAAGAAGAAGAAGAAGAAGAAGGGAGTGAGGGGATGCATTCCATGTTCCTATTGACAGTTCTTCATGCTGTCTGCTTCCTAATCCCCACAGGCCTGGTTGGCCCAGCTGGTTCTCCACTGTGTTCTCAGAAATTTCTCCCAAAGCTTTTCCCTCTTAATTCCTGTGTGTACTGATTTCATGGTACAGTGGCTTGTTCTCAGTCTTCGTCAGCCTTGCCCCTCTCCATCTTCATTTGATCTTCCTCAGAGAACACTGAGTGATTGGAGAACCTGGCCAGGTCATCAGTGAATCTTACCATTCCTTTGTCAAACTCAGAGCATCTACTGGTCTCATTTGAAGTTAAAGATTCAGAGAGCCGATAGCTCTGCAGACCCTTATGGGGATGCTCTTAAATCTCTTGACACCAAACATTTGAAATGTACATCCTCCCTCCCTCCTCCTTCCCTCCCTCCCTCCCTCCCTCTCTCCATGCACTCCTATCCCCCACTCTGTAACTCATAATCATAGAAGTTTCCCAGGCTATCCTTATGCTTTTGGGCTCCAGTGAGCCTGCTGCCTCGGTTTCCCCAGTAGCAGAGATTACAGGTTAATGTGATGTCCTTTTGGTCCACACAAAGCAACACAGTCCTTCAAAGACAATGTGTTCTGTCTAACAATTTTTGATCTGTTATTAACCAATGTCCTCGGAAGACATTTAACAAATGACGTATCAAAGCTTATAACCAAGCAAGAGGCGCATGGCTTATCAATTTTAATCAGCATCCAAATGAACATCTGTGTGCAACTGAGGCTCTGCCAAGTCACCTATTTGAGGTCATGCCTGGCATGGCAAATAGGTTTGGATGTCTTAATAACAGGTGCTATTGGCAGCATCATTTCTTCCTCAGTCTCATCAGCAGCCCCTTAGTATCACACTGCAGCAAAGAGCACCATGTGAGCTTGCTCATGACACTGCAGCACAGAGCACCATGCATGCTTGCCCATCACACTGCAGCACAGAGCACCATGCAGCACAGAGCACCATGCATGCTTGCCCATCATACTGCAGCACAGAGCACCATGCATGCTTGCTCCCTTACCCATCACACTGCACACAGAGCACCATGCGAGCTTGCCCATCACACTGCAGCACAGAGCACCATGCATGCTTGCTCCCTTGCCCATCACACTGCAGCACAGAACACTGTGCATGCTTGCTCTCTTGCTCATGAATGGCTCCAGCCCAGGCATTCTAATGAAGATGATGCTTGGAATTTACTAAACAAATACAGATGCCATCCAGGCCCAGTGTTGACTGAGCTGCATCCTGGTCCTGAAGCTGCTCAAGGCAACACACTAAAGACACTGACTCCTGTTTCCCAGATTCAGCTCTTAATCAGGAAGTGGTGGCATGTGCCTCTCTCCCTTCTCCGCGTGGCCAGGGTTAATAAAATCAATTTGTTTCTTCCTTGCCATGTTAAAATAGTTCTCAAAATAGAATTTTCTAGGTTCATACTTTGACTTAAGTGTCCTTAGTCAATACAGCAGAGTGGTGCAGTGAAAGCATGCTGGGCTCATAAATGTCCCTAGTCCTTTGAGTAAGAGACTCCAAAGTTAATGCTCTTCTCCAATCTAGCTACCTCTAAGTGGCCCACATCACCTGCCTCTCAGACCTGAAATCTTCACCCTCATTGCCCAGTGCTTTTGGCCGGGGGTGGGGGGCGGTCTTCTTTCAAATCTAGATATCAAGTCAGATTCAGATCCAGGTCCTGCTGTCAACTTCCTGAACTTGCCTAGAGACCTGGGAAATATTTGCTGTAAATAATGTGTTCACAGAGGAAACATCCAACTCCTGCTCAGGTCCCTTCACCCTCCCACCAGCCCTTCACCAGGCCTGAGCAGAGCTATAGCTGAGAAGGAGGAGTCTCAGATAGACCTGTGCATATTCCTCAGCCCCTCAAGCCCATGGTTTGCTGGCAGCTTCTTCACCTGCAAGCCAAACTGTGTAAGCCTCCTACAATTATAAAATAAAGAAATAAAAAAGGAAAAGAAACGAAAAAAATTATTTTTAAATTTGATCTGGGAGTGGGGCATGGAAACCCATCCATTTAGTCCCAGAACTTGGAAAGCAGAGGCAGGCAGATCTCTATGAGTTTGAGGCCAGCCTGGTCTACAAAGTGACTTCCAGGACAACCAGGGCTATGTAGAGAGACCCTGTCTCAAAGGCCATAATTATTATTTCTTTCTTACAGCTTCTCCCAGAAGTGGCTGTAAAACACAAGTCAGGCCACTTTCCTGCTTAACCAATCATTTCCAGGTGGACCTGGAGCACAATTCAGACTCTCCTGTAGCCTGAAAAGATGGGGAGAGCTCTTTCTTCTCTACCACTATAACCACTGCTTCTCTGGTAGCTTCTGCATAAATGCATGCATGTCAACATACAGAGACATATATGCATGCATGCACATCAACATACACAGAGACAATATACACAGCTGGTTTCTTCCATCTTTCAGGTTTTAGTTTCTTAGCAACGCTATTCTCAGAGAAAACTAATGGAAAGATGCCTGCCAAAGATGTCTGTATCTTGATATCTGGAGCCTGTGAATGTTTCTTTACACAACAAAGAATTATCACTGGGGATATGTTTAGGTTGCTCATCAGCTAACATTAAATAAGGTGTTACTGAGAAGATCACAAGGGTCCCCAGGGAGGAAGAGGAAAATGTGACTGTGGTAAAGAGGACCAGAACACTTAAAAATAGTCTTCTAACAAGGAAGGCAAAGGGTCAGGAGCCAAGGAATGGGACCTGACAAGCAGGCACACATTCCTCTAGTCATCAGAAGGAAGTTAGCCCATCAGGGGCACATTTGAGCACATTGAGCTCTGATTCCCAATTAGGAATGACACAACAGTATGATAACAAGTTTGTGTCATCCTCAGGGAGCAGGGAAGCTGGTGGAAGCTTACCACAGCCATGAGAAGAAACGGATGCACTGTGATTCTCACTGATATACACATCATTCTGTAATCGGAAGGTTTATCCAGTCCCGCCAGCCCTCCCCTCCCCCCCACCCTGCAGTCCTGTGGCCTGCTTATAAAATAATCACTCAGAAGTTTATATTATTTACAAACTTATGGCCATGGCATATGGCTCAAGCTTCTTGCTAGCTAGCTCTTATATCTTAAATTAACCCATTTCTATTAATCTACAAGTTGCCACATGGCCATGGCTTACTGGTCTGCTGGCATCTTGTTGTTCCTTCAGCTGGCATCTTTCTCCACCTTCTTCCTGTCTGTTTGGATTTCTCACCTGCCTCTAAGCTGCCTTGCAATAGACCAAATGGCTTTATTTATCAGCCAATCAGAATAACACACATTCCCAGCACACAGAAAGACATCCCCCATCACCTTCCCTCTTTCATTCCCACTCAACCATTGCTAGACACATTCAGCGTGAGCGGTGTCCATGCCTCAGGCCTGTTCTTGCTTCTGCAGATGACCCAGGGACCGAAGACCGCAGAAATCCCCTCCCCCGCTTCACTTCCCAAATAAGAGAGAAAGCTTTTATTTATTTCTTGGTCAAAATGTAGGCGCTTTATGCAGCATCCTGCTAAATGTTTAGGTTTTGATTTCGGAATTTGTCTTTGCTTTCATTACTCTGAATTCATGAGAAATATTGAGTCTATGTAGTTTGTCACAATGCACATTCAGTATACTGTCATTGATGAGGTCACAGTTGGAATATTAAATGCTTCCCATTGGCTTGCATATTGAACGACTGGTCTCCTGTTTTCTGTGAAGAACCTCCTTAGAACACCCTCTTGCCATCATGATGTTCTGCACAAGAGCAAGGGGCCCAGCAACCGTGGACTGAACTACCTGGAACTGTGAACCAAGATAAGTCTTCCATCATTCAAGTGTTTCTCTTGGGAGGTTTGCTACAGGGACGGAAGAAGTAATGATTTAGACACAAGGGGTCTTCAAAAATATAAATACAGAGATGTGATGGGAATGTCATTCTGTATGCTGTGAATGTATGCTGCTCTGATTTGGTTGATAAATAAAATGCTGATTGGCCAGTAGCCTGGCAGGAAGTATAGGTGGGATAAGCAAAGAGGAGAATTCTGGGAAGAGGAAGGCTGAGTCATCAGATGCCAGCCCGCCATCCAGGGAGCAGCATGTAATGGCACACAGGTAAAGCCATGGAACATGTGGCAACATATAGATTAACAGAAATGGGTTGAGTTTAAACGTAAGAGCTAGTCAGTGGAAAGCCTGAGCTAATGGCCAAGCAGTTTTAATTAATATAAGCTTCTGAGTGATTATTTTATAAGTGGCTGCGGGGTCTGTGGTGCTGGGCTGGCAGGACCGGAGAAAACTTCAGCTACAGAGATGAGTCAAATAATAAGAATGGCAATAAATACTCTCCAGAAACTCTTTTTCTTGATATTTCTTTTCTAATTTCCTTTGTTTGGGGGGAATTTACTAGTCAAAATCCCATGGATCCACATATGTGAACAACTAGAGCCTCAAATAATCTCAGCAATGAACCTATGGACAACTCGGTATTTTCAGTCCCACCTGGCAGTGACAGTTGTGGCTTCTCCCTCCATGACATGTGACAGCCCCTTAGAAGGTGGCTCTCAGAGGAAAGACATGATGTCCAGTCCTCCCTTGTCCATAGGAACCCACATTTGTTTCTACTCTTAGAGCTCTCAATGTCTGATGTTTGAGTGAAGAAAAGGAACAATGGTTATGCAAATAATTCAAGTTACAAATGTTTACACAGCTGCATAAGAAAACATTCCTTTTTCCACTTCTCAGGTGATAGACATCTTGACTTGCTACAGCAAGCAGGGTTACCCAAGAAAGCAATTCAGTTCTCCCCAATGTCATCGAACCTTCTATTTAAGAGTTTACGCTGGTGAAAATATGGGGTAATTAACCTCCAGCTCTTTTCATGGGGGAAATCTCTTGACATCTATGAAAACACTGATTGTTAACTGATTTCCTGGGAAAATCTCAGCCTGGACTATAATCACCTAAACTCTGGGGTCAGGGGCATGTAGGTAGAAAAGTGGACTAAAGGACAGATATGTGGAGGGGGATGTGTCAAGATCAAGGGCACAAAGGTGGCACTAGTGAATAATACACATTAAACCAAGACTACAATGTTTCGTAGTTTAAAAACCCACCAAAGTGATCAAATATGGAGACTTTGCAGGATGCAGCATACGATGCATTCAAGACAGACTGGATGAGCAGCAGTAGATTATACATATGGAAAATGTACACAGGCTTTTCTAATCCCCCATGCTTGGTCATCATCATCATCATCATCACCATTATCACCCTCTTCCTCCTCCTCCTCCTCCTCCTCCTCCTCCTCCTCCTCCTCCTCCTCCTTTTCTTCTTCCCTTCTTGTTTTGTTCTTCTTGCAGGGTCTAGCGATGTAGGTTGGCTTTGAACTCCCAATTCTCCTGACCAAGGTACTGCAGGTATGTGCTACCCCTCCTGGCTTTCACTTTTCTCTTTAAGGATGGAATAACAGCACAACTTTAAAGGAGACCGAGTACTCAGCAGGATGATTTCTCTTCACTAAACTCCCTGGTTCATTCCTGCTGTTCTTGAGGCTGCCAACGCCCAACTCCATTCATGTTGGTCCCAAACCAATTTTCAGCTTCTAATAAATGCTGTGTTCTTTTTCTAAAACCACTTAAACCACCTGAAATATTAACATAGACACACTGACTACCATGAAATTAATAAGACCGAGATTTTCTGCAGATTCATTTATCCCAGCTCTTGAATTTCCCATCACAATTTAATGACAGTAGAATTGAAATGCCTGGCTAGGTTAAAGGCACAGCGCTGCAAATCCTTAACCCCAAACCAATCAAATGAAGATGCAGAGGGAAATTCATTTTCCAAGAATGAAGGCTACTCTTAACCTCTTGGTGTTGTGAACTATACACTGGCTTCCACAAAACAGACTGAGTTAGTGTCATTCAAAGGGCGTGGTGTCCGAAGCTGTTTACTCTGCAGGGGGGTGAACTATAAGAAAGCCCTCCATTCCTGTTTCTTATCTCATTTTAGCTCTTGATTTTCAGTACGCTTTGGCTAGTTGTGGAGATAAATTTAGCTTTGAGTTTCTCCATTAAGAAAAATTCTGTCATTGCGAAACATCGCAAAGAGAATAGCAGGGATTGAGAGGAATGAAAGCGATGTTCAGTGCAGCGGGTCCTGCCAGTGCTTAAAGCAATGAGTGATTAAGAGATACGCGGACAAATGAGGATGGGAGTAATCCTGCTGCAACAGTCACAGATGCTCGGGTCCCTCCTGTCTGGAGAACGAACAGAGCCAAAGTTCTTCTCTCAACTACAAAGCCATGACTCTAAAATGCTATTTTTTACTGAGTAAATAGTTCTGAAATGTCTAAAGATTGAATGTATATCTTTCTTATTTAGGTAGTATGTGAATAGTAATATTAAAATATATTATTTTCTGCTTTTTGAGTTTCCATAATCAAATTCTTAGTAGGAAGGATTACAGTATCTGGAAGGCTGAAGGCTGTATGAATTAAAGAGATGCTTGACAGAAATAATAAATTTGTAGCACACTAGAGCTCAGGCGAATGAAGCATGGTGCTAATAATACCAATGCCATTGGCTCCACCCAAACAGAACTGTGCAGTGCCACACAGAGGAAGAAGTTGCCAATCAAGGAAGCTTTCCCCTGTTGCAGGAATGCCAACCGTTTGTTATAAAGCAGCCTATATGGACATTTTAATGAATTATATAACGGTAGCTAGAAAAACAATTGCAAAGCTTTATTAAAAATCAGCAACATTGGTTTTAGTAGTATACAAAGAAAGAGGGCTGCTTTATGTAGAACATATAAGCAACATAACCAAGCTCACTATACGGGCCAGTAAGGGATTTAAACACATAACTGTGAGAACTGTGGCTTTTAATGACATTATGAAACTTATTTATGTGTTGTTTAAAGTGTCTCTTTCTTCATCTCTCCACATAACACCCCTACTCATACACAGGGTCACTGTCCAGTCTTGAATTGTATCAATAATTACTGCCTGGTTAGGCAGAAGTCTTTAAGAACAAGAATCTTCATTTGTCTTTTATTTTCCTGAACCCAAAACTGCAGTTTGGGTCAACTCAATGCATATTGTCTATGTCATTAAAATAAACACAGTTTCATAGGCTAAGTATATGAAGACAGATGTGACAAAAGATAGAGCCACTCCTCAAGGTATTCGAAAGACTACCAGACTGTGACAGTTATTCATGGTCAATTACAAACCCTGGGTGGTGACAGGTGACTAATGGTAAGAGGACAGTGAACAGATAAGCTCCTCCTTCTTCAGTTGGGCCATCAAATGGTAGTGCTGTCCTTTTGCACTGCAACACAAAACCACACGGAATTCATATTCTTTGTTATTGATACTTCTAACCATAACCATTAAATGCTATTCGTGATTTGAGATGTCCAATGAGCCAGTTGCCTGTCTTGTGTTTCATGTATTCCAAAATTACTATAAAGCAAAACTGATAAACCAAACTAGCAAAATCAAGACAAGTGTTTTTATTGAAAGGAGGTATGTGGCTATTTGCAAACTCCTTTAGCCAGATTTATAGTGAGAATCAGGAGCAAAAAGCAGAGTGGAGGAATTTAAAAAGTTGTACTTTGGCCACAAAAGAAGTGCATGTAGAGTAGCCTAAGAATTCAGGGGCTGGAGATACAGTTTATTGGTAGACCACTGACCTAACATGCAAGAAGCTCTGGATTCAGCCTACAGCACCAAACAATACAGTAAAATAAGTAGAGCCTTCACTAGGACAATAGGCAGCAATGTGTGGAGCTGGAAGGATGAAGTCAGAGCTCAGGAGAAACACCAGCAAGTTTGAGATACCAGGAACGTGGACCAAACATCCAGAAAAGCCGCAGGCAAACAGCAGAGCTAGCCCAAAAAAGTGGCCATGTGGGCTGCAACCATCAAGACTGTAGGGGTGTGACAACAAGCATCTCCAGTGTGTCACATCACTGTGCGCCACAGACATGGAACAGGTAGCTATGGGCATGCCACACCACTGTGTGCCACAGACGCTGCTATGGGCATGCCATACCCCTGTGTGCCACAGACGCTGAACAGGTAACTATGGGCATGTCATACCCCTGTGTGTCACAGACGCTGAACAGGTAGCTACAGGCTGTTTGGTCTTTGGTTGATCCAGTTCTTCCTTGATGTGGACCCTACTCTTTCTTGTTGAAATAAGAATGTATATCCTCCCCAATACTATATTCTGCATATACATATTTTTTTGTTGTTTTAATGGGTGTATACAGATAAGAGTTTGCCTCAATTCTTGGAAGAGACTTTGAACTTTTGAAAAGACACTAGAACTCACAAAACTTTGGAGACTCTTGCAGATGTATTAAATATGCTTTGCATTATGGGCTGAACGTGTTTGGGGCCAGGGAAAGTATATTACAACTTACATGGGAATCGTCGCCACAGGCTCGCATGCTGCCGACTTGCCTCCCAGCTGTGGCCCTGTGGAGAGTCGGCTGGAACATGGAGCACTAGTGAATGACTCCACTGATGAGTTCCTGGATGAATCAATCGACTATTAGGAAGACATTTCTAGGGAGAGGAGGAGTCACTGAGGACGTGCCTTTGAAGGGTATATCTTGTCTCTTTTTGCTTCCTGGTCACCATGACGCTGGAGTTCTCCTCCATTACACCCTCCTTTTTGGTTCTTCTCACCACAGGCCACAAAACAACAGAGGCAGGTGACTGTGGACTGAACCTTCTCAAGCCATGAATCGAAATAAGTCACCCCTCCTTTTGACTTATTCCTCGGCAGTTTTGTAATAGTGACTAAGTAACTAAGACACATACCTTTGTGTGTACAAGCTCATATAACATCTGCTTTGATAATCAAGATGATATTCCTTAAGAGAAACTCCACATGTTCCCAAGGATCAGGCACCACATGTGATCACCACCTTCTTACAGTAATCCATTTGCCTAAATTAGTTCAACTTAGAATCAAATCGCTTGAAATAGATTACACTAGTGATTTTCCAGTTAAAACATGGGAGAAACAAATTTAAATGAAAAAAATATGACATGAGGCAAATTAATCTGAAAATGATTATCACATCATCCAGGATATCCTTCAATTGATAAACAGATAAACAAATGATGATATGGACACATAATACTGATAGACGATTATTAGGGAACAAAAATAAATGGCAATGGTGGCACATGCCTTTAATCCCAGCAGGCGGATCTCTGTGAGTTCAAGGCCAGCCTTGTCTACAGTGTGAGTTCCAGGACAGCCAGGACTATGCAGAGAAACCCTGTCTCGAAAAACAAAAACAACAACAACAAAATCAACCAAAACTACGGGCTAAATAATAAATGTGTCTATATGGGCTCATCATTGCAAAGACCATGCCTTACTAATGCAAGATGTTAAGAACGGGGAAGTCAGGATATGAGTGAGAGGGCTTATGGGAATTCTCCATTCTTTTACTCAACTCTTCTTTCCTTCTCCTCCTGGTTGATGTTTCTCCTCCCCCTCCTCTTTCTCTTCATTTTCTTTTAGATAGTTTGTTTCACCCTGTAGCACAGGCTGATTGAGGACTTGAATCCTTCCTCCCTCTGCTTCCTAAGTGATGGGATTACAGGGCTGTCACCACACCTCGATGAACTTGTCTATAAAGTGAACATTTCTAAAAACAGAACGTTCACAGTAAAATCTGTCTCTACCACCACACTGGAAGTAAAATTACAAAGTTCAATTGATATGTTGCCAGTAACACAATTTTTATGATTTATTGTTACCAGCCTCTTGAACACAAAGTTAGTGTTATGGTTTGGATGAGAATGGCCCCCATCGGGTCATGTGTCTAAATGCTTTGTCCCCAGTTGTTGGAAAGGACTGCCCTGCCATGGGGGTCATGAATTAACCCTCTGAAACAGTAAGTAAGGTCCCAATTAAATGCTTCCTTTTATAAGTTTCATTGGTCATAATGTCTCCTCACAGCAATTGAAAAGTAACTAAGGCAGTACCTTGTAAAACTTTGTAATTCACCTGGAATCCAAGTCAGTGTTTACATATGGAAAGGTCTAGTAGTCATCTGATAAATCCCAAATTGATGAGCAGGCATTGGACTATCCACAAGCTAACATGTAACCTTAATGATTAAAATTTGAAATATCTTTTTTTTTTCTAAATCACACTTGATTTCTCACCATACTCTTCCCTCCCTATCTATTTCTGAATTGGCCAGCAATGAAGCTTAATTTAAAAATCACTACCCACTGGTAATCATGCCTACCTACTGCAAGGCAATAAAAATTCAATTATAGCAACTACATCCACAGCTGGAAATTTAAACAACTGCGGATATTCTTTTTCTCCGGTTGTACAGTGGAGCTTAAACTACATGTCACATAACCAGTGCTGGAAAATCAAGTAAAATTTCTTCAAAAGAAATTTTATTCAAAACAGTTGAGAAGCAAACATTTCCATTAGGACACTGCGGTGCTGTGTACTGAATGGTACGCTCCCACTATCTCTTAATGCCCTCTATCTCGGAATGTGACTGTCTTTGGAGACAGTGCCCCCAGGGAGGGAGTCAGATAAAATGGGGACATACCGTGTGAACAGAAACAGTGACAGCTGTGAGCCAAGGAGAGACTTGGGAAGAAACTGAACCACATTTCTATTTTAACTTCTGGCCTCCGGGCCCCAAAGTACCCGCTGTGGATTTGTCATGGCAGCCAAACAGACTGAGACATAAGGGGATTTCTACTGGTGGTTCAAGAAGAAAAAAAAAAAACTTCAAACATGCATCCATTGGGAGGAGCTGCGCACAAGAGCAGGAATCTGTGACCTACTGGAGACCCTGCAGTGGTGAAGGGCAGTAGTGTTCCAGGGAACAATAATCAAACATGTGACATTCACTTCAGGTGAGAGGCACCAGTGTGATACCTGAGGAACCTCAGGTACCATCACAGGATGACTTTGAGTTGGGTGAAAAGGTTTCTGCTTGGGATGCTAAACTTCCAGGGTGGAGCACACTTATCTACAGATAGAAAAGTGCCTGGTTCCCAGAAAGAAAAGGATTTGAAAAACCAGGGAGGGCAAGAGTTCTCACTAAGTAAATCGGTGCCTAGTAAGCATTTCCCCACCCCCACCACCACTACCCCAAACACACATAGTTTAATCATGAGCCAACGGAGTCCAGTCAGCGGAAAGGCAGCTAGCTGTAAGATTGCCTTTTGGTGGATAGGCATCATTAACCCTTGCAGACCATGACTAACTCTATAGCCCCACCTGCTGATGAATCTGGGAAATAGTTAACATACTGCTTGCATTTCGTCCCTGGCTATCCCAAGACCTATATGGAGCTGAACCTACCAGAGGTAGGAGGTTTGTGATCATTACTAAAAGTAATATAACAACATGTGCTGGAGAGAAACAAACATCGCATGCAGGTGGTAATAGGTGAGGAGCTGCATTAGAATCTGCAAAATAAATTTATTTTGTGTATATATGTACGTATTGCACGTGTGTGTGTGTGTGTGTGTGTGTGTGTGTGTGTGTGATTGTGCGTGTGAAGGTGTGCACGCATGTATGTGTGTAGAGGACAGAGATAAATGCCAGGGATCTCAGACACTTTGCATTTCTACTTTTTGAGACAGGGTCTCTCCCTGAACCTGGAACTCACTGATTCAGCCAGACTGGCTTGTCAGTGAGCCCCAAGGGTTGTCCTGTCTCAGTCCCTCTCTTCTCCACCTAGAGCTGGGATCACAGATGCACAATAACACACCTGGCTCTTGTTTCTTGGAAAACAAACTCAACCCAACATGTGCAAGGTGAGCACTTGTAATAAAGCTGCCCCGCAGCCCTGAACTGTTCTTTTCCTAACCCAAGAAGAGACGTGCACGTCTACTCACTTTCTCCATTCCCAATACTGTGAAAATCAACAGAACTCCACTGTCTTCCAAAACTGTGCCAGGCATTCCATGGAGACTGCATGTGCCATTGAAACACTGTGTGTGTGTGTGTGTGTGTGTGTGTGTCTGTGTCTGTGTGTCTGTGTGTGTGTGTGTGTGTCTGTGTGTGTGTGCACACACATATGTATGTAAAAAGGAAGGGGCAGTTCAAACAAGCTCTCTGCTCTTTTCTCTACAATTCAATATGGAGATGCTTCTATACACACACACACACACACACACACACAATCTTACTGCAGACAATCAAAAAACCCTGATGTCTATTGAAATGAGGCTGAGGTGACTTTACCATGCCTCCTTATGTATATCTATTGCTCAAAGAATTGGGCAATTTATAAGCCTTACTAAAAACTGAATGTTTCAGAAAAACAAATGTTGTTCATTAGCCAACACTCCCTTATGATAATGCTACCTAACACATAACCCCCATCTCCATGACTCCCCACAGCAGATATTCATTTTAGCGTGCAGTTTTGCCACTATGGGTCTGCGTCAGGCTGTGGGCCAACTCCAGGGTCCAGTTTGCCTTATATGCCTCTTATCATGCAGCCAGCAGCCTCCCTGAGCATTCTTCCCATGTAGATGGCAGACAGACAAATGAAAACGCCCAGCCATGCAAATACATTTGGAATCTCAGTTCGTGGAACATCTGTGAACATTTTCTCAGCCAAGCCATGTCATAGCCCCAAATCTGAAGTCAGTGGGGTGGGGCTGTATAGACACCTAGTCTACTGGGAGGCCACACCAAGGCTGAGCATGTATAGTGCCATTGCACAGTGTGTGTGAAGCAGAACAGCTCGTCAGTGATTGGTAGGAGCCTTTGAGAGCACTGAGGATTAGCACTGAGTGCCCTGCCTTACTGCCAGGTTTCTAGGAACTTTGAATATATGGTTTCTACAAACACAGCTGTGTGCCTGCTAGCTAGCACATTCAGCTTTTCTAATGGGCTGCATAACTCATCAAAGGAATGTGTCTTAAACCTTTGTCTTTTAGTTGACTGAACTGTAATATAAAATTATTTCTTTGACTTTTATTAAGCGATTTTATTGAGCTAATAAAACTAATCATACATGTCAACTAGACATTTATATATATCACCCAGTTGCCAACCTAAGACATAACAGAAATTCCTGAAACAAGCTCCAGGGCCATTACAATATGCCAGGTGAAGCAGAGGTAACTCCATCACCACATCTTTTTAGATCAATCCACTATTTAAGTGATCGGATAATTCATAAAATATTGCTGGAAATTGAATTCTGAAAGGAAAATACCAAAACATGGCTTTACTGTTGATTGGGGGAGGAGTGGTTAGGAATCAGTGATACAGAAGATGCACAACAAAGGATCCATGGCTTAGAAAGTCCAGCTAAACCTTCCGTGTAGAGATGGTGGTGTGGAGAGCCAGGCTTCCAGCTGTTTAAAATGAGAGCTTCCAAAGGGCACATGATTCAGCATTAACCACTGATGGCTGGATACTGCCGTGATGTGGCAGCACCCCAGCACATCCCATCCACTCACTTTTCACCTATTCAGCTGGTCCTCTTTGTCATGCTAATTAACTAAGGTAAAAGCAGCCACCTTATACCTTGGCCAGTAGTCATCTCACTGTCCATCTTTACTCTCAGACCAAATTCTCCACCCAGGCCATGTGAAACAAGGATTCAGTACATTCATAGAAAATTAATGTATTTGGTGAGCCAGGCAGTGGTGGTGTATGTCATTAATCCAAGCACTTAGGAGACAGATACAGATAGATCTCTGAATTCAAGGCCAGCCTGGTCTACAGAGTGAGTTCCAGGATAGCCAAGGCTATACAGAGAAACTCTGTCTTGGGAGAAAAAAAAGAAAAGAGAGACAGACAGACAGACAGAAGAAAGAAAATTAATGTATTGGAATATTTATGAAAAATAAAATAAAACTGAGACATTAAAAGTGCTACTTTTTCTATTGCACTTGCACTCCCTGTTTTTAGTTTGCATTTTGTCTCCCACGGCTGACTCATTAAACAAGCCACCTTTAACTTATCCTTGTCAAGCAAAATAACGGGATTTGGTCCCATGCAAAGTCATACATTGCTTTCACACTCTGCAAATTTTAGGAAGCAACATGAAGCTGACGCAGGTAACACAGAATACCTTCACTCAAAACAGGGACCCGGAGCCTCCAGAGATGCTCTGTGTTCTTGTGCAGGATTTCAAAGCTAAAACACAAACTCGTAAGCCAGCGTTCACATTATAGACTACATACCTCCTCCTTTGTAGATTAAGGGTGTCATTCCTAAAAGAGAATCTGTAATTTAGAAAAAGAACCCCTGAAAATAGTGCCAGGATAAAAAAATAAATAAATCTAAGACAAACAACAGGTGTCTAGTGTTGAATACTCTACGTGTAGGTGGCAAGTTCTGGGAAATGAATGAGCTGAACTCAAGACCAACCAAAACACAAAGCAAGTAAAATAGAGAAATATGTACACTGTATTTCTTCTATAATCAGCATTTGTTTTAAAAATATTTGGCTTTCTCCCTCTGATCCACTGTATTCTAAGAGTTTTACAGGGAGCCCTTCTGCCTGGGACTCCATCCTGCTCTCTCCCATTGCCTTTGAGGCTTGACTCCTTTGAGTACTAAAGAATCTAAGTCAGCATTTTTCTTCCCAATCATTTCTTCTTTTTCAGTCACTTGGAACATATACAGATTGTCACTTTGGCTTAAGTGACATATTATTTCCAACAGTAGTTTTCTCCTTTTTTTAAGGAAAAGAAGTTTTCTTCTTGGTGTCTCCATTCTTATTCCTTCTTTAACCTATCCACTCATCTATCTGTCCACTCATTAACCAAACACATATGTAGTTTATAAACATACACTACACACAAAGCATTGCATGAAGTGTTGTAGGAAAATATGTGTGAAAATTTGGATACAGAACGTCCCCAAAGGCTCATATGTTGAAAGCTTGGTCCCCAGTTGGTAGCAATACTTACTATGAAGTACTTGGATCATGAGGGTACAATCTTCACTGATCAGTTAACCCTTTGATGATTTTGATTGAATGAGCTATTAAGAAGTGACCTTTAGACAGAGGAAATAGGTCATTGGGGCACAACTCTGAAGGACATATCTTCTCCCTAAAACTACCCTCTTCTCAGCTGGAGTGAGGGGAACAGCTTCCCTTTGCCGTGTTCTTCCATCGTGTTTCTTTCCTGCCAGCCATGAACTGAGACCTCTAAAACCATGAGCCAAAGCAAACTCTTCCCTCCTAAAGTTGCTTTCTCAAAAATGTTGCCACATCAATGAAAAGTGACAAACAAAATACCTAAGTGTCATATCCCACCACCGACTTATGTATGATGGTTTTATAAAACCAAATTGCTATAATGTTCAAGAGTTGTTAACATCATTTCACCCATACATTTGCCTGCTTTAAGGCTCTTTGAGGCAATCCTTTAACTTCTGAAGGTGACTCTCTAGGTCCATGACACAGTACGTTTAAAAGGGCATCAGTGCTCTGTTCTGTTCCAGCTTAAATGGAAGGAGAGATGAGAGGCTAAACAGTGGACAGAAAGTTAGACAACTGTGACTGCTAAGCATCCCGAGATGTACATTAGAGGCGCTTCCCCCCCATCCATGAGGAATTATCATCCCCAGATGTCAATACTGAGACTGAGAAATCCTGAGTTAAATGAATAAATAGGATTTGTTTCTTACGTGCTTTGCACTCTATGGTGTGATAGTCAGGTAACAACTTGACCATGACTACATGAACCAGTTTGATTATATAAGGCGATGAGTCCTGACAGCCTGCTGTCAAAGTGCAGGGAACTATGCAATCATCATCACAGAAGGGGACGACATTTTCACTAGAGAGGTGGTATGAGGACAGGCTACTGGGTGACTGGTTTCTCACATATCTGGGTCCAAAGCCATGTTCACATTCAAAACATTGCAAATAAAACACTGAACCTTTCATGACTTTGTTTCTTAAACTAACCTGACAAGTAAAGGACTAAATCAAATCACACCCAAGAGTTTCCAACATTTATTGGCAAGTGTATGGCTCACAGTTAAGGATATCTTCCTTTTTATCAGGTGTGTTGGAGCCCACTGAGGTTTCCTAGTGGCTTTACCCAGCAGGACTGCATAAGAGGGTGATTGGACCAGGGGCCTGAGTACCAAGTGTTTGGAAGGGTCTACACTTGGCTGTATCTAACAAGGCTGTATCTTTTGCCCCTCCCCTTGGCATTGTTATAAAAAGCCCTTTTGAATAAAGTTCTAGGACAGTGGATAAGGATCCACCACCCCCAACCCCCTGCCAAGGTTATCCTGTGTTTCTGTTTCTCTCCCCTCTATATTTCTATCTAAGCCTCTTATCCCTCACTCCTCAAGAGTTCCTGGAGTAAATAAATGTGGGAGCTGGTCTCCCACACAGGTGTCATTCTAAATGACATAATTCTTATGTGTAAAGATTCTGGTCCTCAGAATCAAATGTTGGATGGGTAGTACTGCCATCTCCATTGCAGCAGATAGGCATGTGCAGGCGCAGAGATGGTGAGCAATTTAGTCAAGTTGAAACAACTCCAAGTGGTGAAGGTCCTCAGGCTCTGGAGACTACACGCTCTCACCAAGATCGTTGTTGCCTGCGACACTGAAGGAGGACACAGGAGCAAGGTTTTCTATTCACCGAGTTACTCTTAAGTGCCTTTTATGTGCTATTCAGTGGAGACACCATGGTGAGTACGTTGGTCTGTTTATGCTGCTGTAACAAAGTGCTTCAGCCTGGGTAATGTATAAAGAACAAAAACATGTTCATCACAGTTCTTAGGTTGTTACATCCAAGATGAGGGCAGGCTCATTTCTCTGAGAGCCACTCTGTTCCCCCAAGATGGTGCTTTATTGCCACATCTTCTGGAAAGGGAAAAGGCTATGATCTCACACGGCAGAAAGGCAGGATGACTCAGCGCTACATAGGGCCTCTTTTGTGAGGACCATACTCTCATTCATGGAGGATGGAGTGGCCTGACCTACTCAGCTTCCAAAGGCCTCATCTCAACACCACTAGGCTTTAATCCTGCATGTTTGAGGACAGATATTCCAACTGCAGTGATGAGCAAAGCAGACATGGTGTCTGCTCATACCATCACCTAGTGCAAGCAGAAGGTCATAAAAGTCGTGTGTGCTCGCCTCATCCTGAGAGTCCTGCCGGCTGATCTGCAGCAAGGCTCAGGACTAGGTAGTTCCAGCAAGTACACAGGGGTGCTGAGACCACTGGCTTTTGCAATGTCTGCTTCTGAACTCAACATAACCAAAGGAACTCTATACAACTCAATACACCTCACTGGGAAATAGTTCAATATGCATGCTGCAAGCCAGACAGTTGGCTCACTGGGGGGCAGGAAAGCAATGGAGCAGCACTTAGGCAAGAGAGATTGCCCGACAAACGCCGAGATTGCCCGACAAACGCCGAGGCCTGACAAGACACCAGGCAGGAGCCACGATGCTTGGTGCCATTTCCCCCAAAAAAAAGCCTTTGGCTACTGATAGAAAAAGACTTGTAGTAACTCTTCTTGGAGCCCTACAGAGCCCTGGCTCACTGAGCAGGGCAGAGTATCAAGCAAACCTAACTCTAGTGGGGGACAAGAAACCCCAAATTCTAGTTCTCAGCAGTATTCCCCAATTACACCCCTCACATTACAGAGTCCCTGCCTGTTTTCTGCACGCTGAGAATACAATGCAAATTTCTGCATGTATTATTATCTAAACACCAGTGTTTTAATGCTCAATCAATTGAGTAATTCATACTCAAGATTCCTATGCGATTAGAGTTATGGTCCTGAAGCAGCTAACATGTGCATTATCCAACAGAAACACTAGAAACTAATTAAGGCCTCGGGCAACTGATTATGCACTATGTTGAGGACAGCATGGTGGGCAAAACCAGAAGACCGGGGTTCGAGCGCCAAGCAGCTGACAGGTTGTGAAACCCACTTAATTGCTTGGGCTACATAATTTCTCTTCTGAATGAAAGGTTGATGGGAGCAAGGTAAAACAGTACTTTCTACCTCTGGCCATAGTCATATGTGAAATGCCAAATTAATGTAGTGCGTCAGGAATCAAATGGAGCTTAAGAACAGGTTTCCTGAAAGTACCTGGCAGATTATTATTAGTTTGGTGTATATGAGCATGTCACCTTATTTCTCAGTCACAGACATATAAGACTCTTGAAGACACTGAGTCATGAGGTAGGATGTTCTTGTTTATAGGTTTTAGTTTGCACAATTGGGAAGCCACCGATGCAGAAGACCCTTCGCAGCCCCAGTGGCCTCTAATTCTATGATTCTGCCTCCTGTGTCACTGGCCTCGTGAATTGGCATATAACACATCTGAATCCAAATTTGTTCCTGATTTGCCACAGCTTCAAACACCAGGCAAATAGTCTGAAAAATATTAATGCTTCCGGAAGATTGCCACCTGCTTTCCTGTGTTCTCATCATCTCTCGGGAGCAGATGCCTGTTTCCCACAGCAGAGAAGCCTAGGTAAAACTGAGGTACTCAGCTATCGCCACATCTAAGGTAATAGAGAAGAATTTTTAAAAGAGCCTTTGAATCTGTGACTGATATGTAGGATGAATGGAAAATTTCTTAATTAAAATCAATTAATTAATTAATTAAAAAATAAAAAAGAGCCCTTGACATGGCATCAGCCAGCCTCTTCTATATAAAAGTCTGCCTGCTGGGGGATGTCTTTCTGTACCTGTGAATATATGTTGTTCCCATTGGTTAATAAATAATCTGCTTTGACCTATGGCAAAGCAGCTTAGAGGCAGGTGGGAAATCCAAGGAGAGAGACAGGAAAGAGAAAGGCGGAGTCTAGAGAGACACCAGTCGCCACCTTGAAAGGAGCAGCAAGATGCCAGCAGACCCAGACTGGTAATGCCATGGCCATGTGGCAGCTTATAGATGAATAGAAATGGGTTAATTTAAGATAAAAGAGCTAGATAGCAAGAAGCCTGCCATAGGCCCTGCAATTGGTAAATAATATTAAGCCTCTGAGTGATTGTTGTATAAGCAGCTGTGGGACCGCGGGGCCAGGCAGGACCAGAGAAACCTTCTGACTACACCTGCCTCAAATGAGATTGCAAAAAAAAAAAAAAAAAATAGATGAGTGTGTAAGTAAACCACAATTTTTGGAGAACAGACAGCATAATAAAGCAAGGATCAACTAAACAGAGCACAGGCTCTGGGCAGCTGGTTCCAGGCTCTTCACAGCCTTCACTCTCTGTGTGGTACCTGCTTTAATCTTTACAAGAAATTAACTTGGGTATATTTTTTAAATTGATTTTATTTTTATCTGCATGTGTATTTGCACACACATGTGGGTGCCCCTAGAGGTCATACAAGAGTGCCAGATGCCCTGGAGCTGGAGTCACAGGCAGTTGGCAACCACTTGACATGGAGGCTGGGAACTGAACTGGGGACCTCTACAAGAGCAGCGCATACTCGTAACCACTGACCCATCCTTACATTTTGGCTCATTATTTTATAATTAGAGGTTGATAACACATCCTTTGAGTAATAGTGATTTATTTACCCAAGGGAATGTTTGGGAATCCATCCCACCCCTGAGCTCCTTGCTCTGTGATCACAGATGAGTATATCTAACACATGTGAGGAAGCTCCTTGGTTATACCTGCCCACCCAGAGCCTTTAAGAATCAGAGTACACACAGTTACCACATCTGAATCCCATCCCAGATAAGTAGTACATTGACATGATTGGAAAATGAGAGCTGTGTGGGATCTTTCCAAAACACTCCCTACCTCTTAACTATTTGATCTACACAGAGGCTGAGGACCACTTGAGTATGATTTGTGCAATGATCCAGGGTCTCCATGGATACAAAACTCTACATATGCTCAAATTTATCCTACTCACATCCCCCTATATGGCTAAAAACACCTGTAGATTCCTTAGAACATCTAAATCAATGTCAATACCACCTAAAAATTTGTCATTCTGTGAGTCATATGATTACAAAATAGTCAATATATGTTCATCAGAGACAACATTTTCTTACATAATTCTGATCTATGGCCAATTGGGTGACACCTACAGAATTTGTAGATATTCAGTGAACCAAAGATACCAGCAAAATGGGACAAAGAGAAGTGAAATTCAAATGGAATCAGCAGGGGCACAAAGGAATTGAACTATACAGAAAAAAAATATGGAAAGTTTGAGAGCTATTTGCAGAGTTTGAGGTTTTTCAGGGAGATATGGTTCCAGGTACGTAGATAGTGATGGAATCTCTCCTCCATGCAGGCTCTGGGTTAGATTGAACTGGTGTTTAAGTCCTTGGTTAATGAAGTCTAGGTCTTTGTGTGCAGACACCATCCATCATAGGTGTCCAGCAGTAGCAGAAGCAGCAGCAACAATAGAAAAGGTAAACTCCGAGCTGCATGGGAAATAGCTTGGAAAACTCTCAGACATGTTTGGGAAGAGATTTGCTGGCCTGAGTGTTTAGTACCTGATGAAAGGTTTTAGTAAGGTAAATATTGATTTGGTAATTATCAGGACATTGTCACAAAGAGGTGAGGTCTCTAGGTGTCCAGATTACATGACAAAGTGTAGCTGGACAGTTTTTTCTCCAGCTCCCGCCAAACCCCAGCAGTCCGACAGCCCACTTATAAAATAAACACACAGATACTTATATTATTTAAACTGTTTGGCCTAATGGCTCAGGCTTCTAGCTATCTAGTTCTTACATCTTAAATTAATCCATTTCTATAAATCTATACCTTGCCACGTGGCGTGTGGCTTACCAGCGTCTTCACATGCTGCTTGTCATGGCGGCGGCTGGCAGTGTCTCCTCCCACCTTCCTGTTCTCTCAGTTCTCCTCTCTGTTAGTCCCACCTATACTTCCTGCTTGGCCACTGGCCAATCAGTGTTTTATTTATCAACCAATCAGAGCATTTGACATACATACCATCCCACAACAACAAAGGGGCATTGCTTCAATTTAAACAGTCCCAAACAGAAAACAATAGGGCTATTTCTGATTTTAAAAAGCAAGCAAATAGTAATCACAGAGACTTCTCTCTTGGTCACAAGAACAAACATTTATGAAGGACAGTGGCAAGGGGATGTCCCATCCAGTAGGTGATACTTGTCAGTCACTCTGAGCACACTGCCTACTATTCACTATTGGAAGAAGAGCAGAGAGTCACACCACCCTTGACACACTCACTAATAACCTCCTCATCTATTTGACTCAAAAGTCTTCTGAGAATAAAAGGCACCAGAGTTTACAGTGAATTGAATAAGAATTTGACTTTTCTTTATACTGTATTTAAGAGGTAAAAGTAGTCAATTATCTCAATCAGCTTTGCTGATTTCAAGAAGTTTAAGGAAAATTACCATTGATTAATCATGAAACACATTTACCTTGTGAACCTCAGAACGAATTTAATTTCTCAGTTCGTGTGAAATATTAATTCCAGACTTAGTCCTTCCTTTAATGTGGCTGAATTAAACCCACTGCAGCCACAGGCACTATAGGCACAGAGCAGTGTCCTGGATGTAAATAGGGCTGAAACACTGCCCAACTCCTTGAGAATCTAGTGTGGCTACAAACGTAAATAATACAAATGGAAACAAACCAGGATGGCAATCTCTAGAATCTCCTTTTTCTCTTTTTACAGAAAACCTATGTAATCACATATATAATTACATAAACTGTTTATTTTCATCTATGAAGACGAACGTGAACCTTCTTGAAAGATATATATGTAATACATTATATAAATATATATACAATATAATGTAATCTATATGTGAACACAAAAAAAGGCAAATGGGCGACTGTTATGAACAGTGTCTGTGATGGAAGAATAATACATCTCTCAATACTGGCTGATTCTTGTAGTTCAAATTCAATAAAGTGCCGACAATCTTATTGAAGATCACATATTATTAAAAAAAATGAAGACAACAAAAAGTTTTTCATGAAAAAAGAGAGTGTAAAAATCAGGTGATATGTATAATAAGCCCAAGAAATCTGCTGTCTTTTAGGTAATTGAGAAATGGTGAATAATTTCAGTTACGTAAGCTACAGGCAAGATGTAATAAAGCACAGTTAGTTGCCAAATTGAAAAAAGCAAAATAACCTTTTCCTAGATAATTGGTTTGCTTCTCAGGAAGTCATAAACCAGCAGAACTCCTAAATTAGAGAAAACTTTAATTATCTACTTTGAACAGCAATTTAAAAATCAAAGTGTGGCGTACTGCACCCTCTGTGAAAGAGTCACATACTTGAAGGATGCAGGTGAGGGCTGAGTCTCCTCTCCCAGCCAGTCTTCCTCCTTCGTTAGCACTGGACACGGATATGGCCACAGGCTCTGCAAACACCACTTGTACACTGCAGTCCCCGCCACCGATTACCGTATCTTCACTTAAGTAGAGAATCACTATGCATTATTTTAGCCATATCTCACTGATGACTATGCAGTGGTAAAAGCCAATTCAACAGTATTGCTAGTTATATACCCTGAAAACAGAGACAGGCTGGCTTCTCCACACGGCATCTTCAACATTTTGTTTTCAACAAAATTTTTAGAGTAAAGGTGTTACTTAAAATTCACATCAAATCTTGTTATATAGTAAAAGTATTTACACTTTTATATTTTTAAGCAGGGAACAAGAACTAAGGTGGCACTTTGGAATGGCAGGGAGGACTCGGGGACTCTTAGCCAGATAACCTAGAGTAAAAAAATGACATTTGTCCTTAAGATACAGGAATACAGCCAGAGGCTGAGAGGGTAGCAGAAAATTCCTCCACCAATAAGTTTTGATGTGACAACCATATATGGAACATACACACACACACACACACACACACACACACACACACACACACACACACACAGAGCTCTAAGTGCGATTCAATTAATGTCTGGGAGTGTATTAATTATTTACACAGATGGTTCCCTTAAACATCCAGGCAAAATCTCACTCTGACTATACCCAACTTTATTGTTCATTTTCCCTAGATTTTTCAATTTTATATTAAGATATAACTTATTTACATATCCACTCAATGACTTGACGAATGCACTCTGGGTGGCCAGTATCATGAGTGTGTGACCTGTGCTGGGCACAGGGGACAGCACTCGAAGTAATGCTTTGCTAACTGCCATTCAGAAAACCCCATAAATGCCTTTTTAAGATTTTTAGTGTGTGTGTGTATGTGTGTGTGTGTGTGTGTGTGTGTGTGTGTGTGTGTGTCTGTGTCTGTGTCTGTGTGCCCATGTGTCTGTGTGTCTGTGTCTGTGTCTGTGCCCATGAAAGCCAGAAGAGGGCACAAGATTCCCTGAAACTGGAGTCAGTAGGTGGTTATGAACCACCTGATGTAGGTGGGTACAAGCAACCCAACTCCAGACACCCTCTAGAAGAACAGCAAGGCCCCCGCTGAGCCTTCTCCCCAGCCTTTCTCAATAGCCTTGCCATAAGAAGCTGTTTTTATCTTGCACTGTGGCCTGTGTGAAAGCCATACCCTATCTGGATACAGAACATGTCAATCACCCAGAAGCTCTCTCATGTTCTGTGATTGCGGGTTACCAGCACCAGGCCTACATCTTTCAGAACAGTGCATTCTACTTTAAAGGGCCTTGCCTATAGAGGGCCCAGCAGCGTTTTCAATTTACAAACACAGTGTGTGTGTGTGTTCTCTGTGGTATTTTATCATTTCTGATCCCTGGAACATAATGGGAGCTTAATAAACTTCCCATGTCTGAGTAAATGAAAGATGATGTTTTGTGCTTCCCTGAACTCCAAAGCCTGCCTCTTCAAGGTCAACGCTTTAAGCATGTGTCTATTTCTCTCTGAACGGTTCTGAGATATTTCACTTTTAAGTGTATAAAAGCTTGAGAGTAAATCAGAAACATGCATATAAATACATCCATTCCTATACTAAATTACTATAAATATGTACAATGTAGCACCTTTGGAGTTTGTGTAATCACTTTTCTTTGGAGACAAGATCCCACTTTGTAGTCCAAGCTGTCTTGTAGTCCACGTTGTCTTGGAACACAATACATAGCCCAGACTGCCTTCAAACTCAGGATCTTCCTGCCTCAGCCTCCCAAGTGTTTGAACTGTAGATATGTGGCCTCACATCTTTTACAATTACTTTTTAGTACACACACACACACACACACACACACACACACACACACACACACGCATGAGCCTAGCCACACTGGCTTAGCTCTGGAGGCAGTTCATCTTTCTATTAACCCCAGGGCACAGACTAACATGATTAACAATAACAGTTTAGTAAGGGAGCTCAGTAGCAAGGACTTACTGCTGTGGATGACTGATTGATAAATAAAACACTGATTGGCCAGTAGCCAGACAGGAAGTATAGGCGGGACTAGCAGAGAGGAGAATTGAGAGAACAGGAAGGCAGAGAGGAGGAGATGCCAGCCTGCCATCCAGGTAGCAGGATGTAAAGGCAGCAGGTAAAGCCACGGAACACGTGGCGACATATAGATTAACAGAAATGGGCTGAGTATAAGAGTAAGAGCTAGACAATGGTAGGCCTGAGCTAATGACTGAGCCATTTAAATAATATAAGCGTCTGTGTGTTTATTTTATAAGTGGGCTACGGGACTGCCGGGCTTGATGGGAACTGGAGAGAAAATCTCTAGCTACAACTTACCAAACACTTATCACCAGGCTATGTGCCAGGACCTTCCCTTGGGTGTGAGATACAGCAGATGACTCGGCATTTTCACTAGAAAAAGGACTGTAGGCCAGGCGTTGGTGGCACACGCCTTTAATCCCAGCACTCGGGAGGCAGAGCCAGGCGGATCTCTGTGAATTCGAGGCCAGCCTGGTCTCCAAAGCGAGTTCCAGGAAAGGCGCAAAGCTACACCGAGAAACCCTGTTTCAAAAAACCAAAAAAAAAAAAAAAAAAAAAAAAAAAGAAAAAGGACTGTAATGTTGCAAGCCTTCTTCCAAGGTGACTGAGAAAAGCACACAGAAACCTTAGCATAATTCAGAGCAGCAAACAGGGGCTCAGGAAACATGAGCGCCTTTTCATCAACATAACCATGGCCACTTTAAAGATGAAGGAATCATGCCTGGCAGAAATTGACGAATTTCCCAGGAGGGGAGGGTGCTGCTGCCTGAGGACACCAAGCTAGTCGTTCTGAGTCTAGATTCTTTTGTTGACTCTAAATATTGCTTTTTCATAATGACAAGGTATGTGTTTCACAGTTCAAAACATAAACCATAGTTACACAGTACTCCTCTGAACAGATGAGAATGAATTTTTCTTTTTTCAAAATATCTCCTGTAGGGGATCAAGTTTGCCCCGTGCGTGATTAACTTCTAGTGTTATCGTTTTCTCTGCAAGTCCAGTCAAGCAATTTTTGCATACTTCTCAGCCAGTAGTGAACTGGCTACAGCAGCATTTTCTGCTGTTTTTGCTAAACAGTACTCAACTGAAATACAACTTAAGCTCACTTAGCTGCTTGCACGAACTAAGTTTGGAAACAGATTTATCTGAGTCAGGGTCTCCTGGGGGTGGAGTTCTATTCTTTGTGTACAGGCGACATCTCCATGCTGGTCTGTTAAAAATCAGCACAAACCTTACCTACTATCCACCTTTAATTTAGTAAGTTTCATGTTGAGAATTTAGGGTGTTTGCTGGATATCTGTCTTCTCTCACCTCCTCAAATCTACACCGTACCCTTCCCCACTGTGGTTTGCTGACTTGCCAGAAGAGCAAGCAAAATGCCTAGTGCTCTCACCTTCAGGCAGCACTGGCATGGAGCAGAGTTCCCCTAAGATCAAAGGAGGAGACAGAGGTCTGGCATTTGTGCCCTCCACTCCTCTGGGTCAGCTTGTGTTGGCATTATCTTTGTCCTGGAGGCTCTTTCCACACAGGTCTCCGCCCACCCATCCCCCACAGTTTCAGTAGCCCAGAAGCAATAGATTTCTGGCCTCACTACCCAGGTATTTCACCCTCCCTAGTTTGTTTATGTTATTAACTTCTCTTTAGGTGACCCAACTGTCATGAAGAGAAGTGACACCATGATACACCCATGTCTGCTCTGCAGGGAGAGAATGCAGAGACATTTCCCATGAAATGTTTCTGAGACAAAGATTCCAAAGTACAGACTGCACTAAGTGACATTTTATGTGTCCCAAATTCAAGCATTTTTGGGGTATGTATGGTTGTCAATGATCCCCAAGTGGGAGGAATTGTGAGCAACCTTTCTTAAATATTATTTTTTTTCTCAAAATCGGTTTCTGTGACAATCAGAAAAGAATCCACGCAGGGTTTCAGTAGGCTGATGAAAAGCTGCTGGGGAAGAAGCCTGCTGGTGACCACAGAGTCCCTCGCCACAGAGCTGAGCTCAACAGCACAGCGGTGGTCACCAGCTCCTTCTACACCCTCCCCCCATCACTCATCATCACTGTCTCTCCCCACATTCATGACTTTTGTCTCTATTCTGGCCCCTTGACATTCTCATAAAGAGAATGACCGGCCATTTTTCTGGAATGAGCTAAGATACAGATAATTCAGAATATTCTTTTGCCAATCTTTTACTACCTTGTTACTTCCTCAGAGCCTCTGGGCTCTGGTTGCAATGAGAACTGAGTTTTATTATCTCTGTTTTTCCTTTGGTCATTAATGACCTCAGTATGTTATGAACTATTTTTGTTGTTTTGGATCAATAGCTGGTATGGGGAGTTTTGTTGCTGTTGTTTGTTTTCACACTTAATGTTGCTTAGGAAAGTTAACAGTGCCAGACATCCAAGAGTCTGCTCAGCAGCCAGCTGTACATACTATTTTTATTCCGTTTGGTTCAATTCCACTCATTTCACTAATGTGTGTCTCTTTTAAAACATGTTGACACTCTAAAGAGGTTTGAGCCGCACTAAGTACTCTCAGTATGTCATGATTTCTCTGTTCTCGGATGTACATAAGTGTCTAGTCATAAACAACATTCAACTCTAAAGCTTCAAACCTGGACCGTAAGAACTACTGATTTTGTCCCCATAGCCCTTCTCACTGTTAGCTGGATATTAACCTAAAAATATGAATTTAACCTGACCTATAGGTGGGGACAATCTTAGACTAAGACCATGCAGGATTGAAGAACATCACTGATGGCTCCCCTTTGTGCTCTTCCCTCTCAAGAGGCTGCCTCTGTCTCTGATTACAACGGTCAAGTCTCAGTGTATAATGCAGCGGAGCTCCCAGAGATATGCCTTACAGTGGAGGGTGGGGGAGGCTTACAGTGGAGGGTGGGGGAGGC
>CABHPR010154029.1:58029-71321 GCA_902168415.1 Peromyscus melanophrys
GGCTTACAGGGGAGGGTAGGGGGGGCTTATAGTGGGGGGTAGGGGGAAGGCTTTGCAATCCACCCATTTTGGTCTAAGCTTTTGCTTGCTGCAAATGCTAGATTCTTGCCCTGTGGTTTTATCATTAAGGGAGTAACAATGGTTTCAACCTCACAACATTGTTGCCAGGCCTTACATGACTCACAGAAACAGCTGACTAAATGATTAGAATGAGCTTAAAACCTTAGAGACTGGCATTCAATTTTCTTTTTGTAGCTATGACGGTTTAAGTCCCAGTCCAGAGAGAGATAGAAAACAACTCAAAAGATTCAGACTTAAGATATTCAAAAGACAAAGAGGCTGAGTAGAGTTAGGAGAAACACTAAGGAATTTGAAGGCCCTGACACTAACAGCAATGGCAGCCATGGTTATCACACTCTAGCCAATAAGCCCTGGGCTATGGCCACACACAGAGACATAGAAGAGGAACTGTCTGATAATAGAAGTTTGACCTGGGAAGTCAGAGACAGCCCCGGAGAGAATCAGTCTCAATTCTGCAGACACCTTCAATGGAATCTGGGCAATGACATTCAAAGGACAAACTTCTCAGAGGACAATGAGCATAGAAAATGGATCAAGGGGACAGGCCTAGCTGACACTGGCCAGGAAGCTAGTCATCATCAGTCGGGCGACAGCTGTATCTGCTGCCTGGGCAGCTACCCAACTGCCCCACTTGGTGCTGGCTGTCTTGGAAGGAAGCCCCAAGGTATCCAGGTCATGACCTTTCCAAGCAGACTTCACCTGAGTCAGTCTGCACTTTTGCCCCTCAAACCTTGGTTCACAGGGAAAACATTTTCCACAGGCTGCTTTCACATCTGTTATTTTTGGCAATCTTTGTGGCCAGTGTCTACACAGCCAATCAGGCCATCTGTAAAGAGTCTAGCTGAACACTAGGACTACTGAGGTAATCAATGTAAATTTTTTTTTCTCTGTGTTGCTTTTGGTCCTGAGTTTCAGATGGTAGTGGTTTTAAAAAGGGAGAACTTTTTCAGATGCCAAGAAATAGAAGATAGGAAAATAAACTTTGAGAACCAACTCCCCACAAGTCTCTTGCCATTCTTAATGTTTGCAAAGCAAAGGTGCGGATAGCTCCTCATCCCAGACAACGTTTGCAAGTATGTTTGCAGAGCCATGGAAGACTTTTTCCCACTTAGGTAGAGGATGAATGTGTTTACTTCCCACCACACACAAAAACTTGATTCCCTAAATTCAGTATCCACTTGATTCATCAACCCTGTACATGTGCATTTATCATCTGGCCCTGTTCACAACACGGTGTGGGAACTCAGGGTCAGGGACCCGGCAGAGAAATCTGATGATCTGGCATGGGCATCGACTCTGATAAGCTATATAATGGATTAAATAATAAGCTGTGCTCTGTCTCTAGCCCAGGAAACCAGGTTTTATCCCCCAACATACTATGAATTCTGTTTGTGTATTCCCAAATTCCATATGTTGAAGCTCTCATCCCATCTGTTACAGTGTTTGGCAGTGAGGGCTTTTGGAAATGACTAAGAGGAAAGCATACATCTTCCAATGGTAGGGATAGTGCCTGCTATGATATGAATGTGTCCCCCAACATCATGTGTTGGAAACTTTATCTCCATGCAAAAAAAAAAAAAAAAGTTTGGGCCCGGGGACCCGGGGGGATTTTAGATTGTGAAAACTTTGATCGTTTTATTCTCTCTTTTTTTAATGTGGGTTTACTGGCTGTCCTCCAGTGATGGGGTCCACGGAGGTTTCCTAGTGAGTTCTGAGCTTGCTTTACACAGCACGGCTGCATAAGGGGATGGCTGGACCACATACGTGGTTACTAGTGTTTGGAAGGGTCTGCACTTGGCTGTGCCTGTGGTGTGCTTTGATCTAGCAAGGGGGAGGTCTTTTGCTCCACCCCTTGGCATTCCTTTAAAAGCCCTTTAGCAGAGACAGAAGGGGCTGGTGGGTTTTGACCCAGGCCCTCCCGAAGCTATTCTGTGTTTCCATCTGTCTTTCTCCCTCCGTATGTCTATCTAAATATTTCCCACTTTTCCCTGATCAAGAGTACCCTGGGGGAAAAAAGTGGGGGGTGGGTCCTCCACACTCCAACTCACAGTGTAGCTGAGGATGACTTTGAACTTCTGATCCTCCTGCTTTCCCCGTCCAAGTGCCAGGATTACAGGCAAACTTCGCCACACTGCGTTAATTCTACTTTGTTAATTCTACTTTGGGAATTGAATCCAGTGTCAGACATGCAAGGCAGGCAAGCTACCAACTGAGCTACATCTCCAGCCTAAGGGCTGTACTGGGTGAGTGGATTAGTATTGACTATAAAAGAACTTGAGAACATGGGTTCTCTCTCTCTCTCTCTCTCTCTCTCTCTCTCTCTCTCTCTCTCTCTCCCCCTCCCTCCTATCTTTACTGAACTTCAGCATCCAGAACTGTGAGATGTAAGCTCCCACTGCTTAAGCCACCCTGTCTATGGTGTTTCCCAGTAGCCTTAGCTGACCAAGACATGGCATCAGTGTCATGGCAGCAAGCTAGCTGGTCATGACACAAGTAAGGTACAATCTCAAAATGATCATGGTGTTTTGAGTACCTTTAGCTATTTTAATAATCAAGGCTCTTTAGATAACAACGGGTCAGCAGGCATGACTATGGAGGGTTTATGTACATGTGCGTTTCGCCTGCATCTATATCTATGCACCACATGCATGCAGTGCCCATGAAAGCCAGAAGATGGCATAGATTCCCTGGAACTGGAGCTACAGGTGATTGTAAGCCTCCATACAGGCACTGTGAATTGAACCTGGGTCCCCTGGGAGACCAATGAATGCTCTTAAACACCGAGCTATCTCTCCAGCCACATCAAAAATTTAAAAATATAAGATACCTTGACTTACAAAATATAAAAGCCCGTATGAAGTTTCATGACTGAGATAAACCATCAGCTTCACACATTACATCATATCCAGCATGTCCCATTCTTCACACACACACACACACACACACACACACACACACACACACACACCCCTACAAACATGCATCACACAAATATGTAATTATACATAGTCTACAGAGTAAATTGATTGTGTCATAGAACCAATTATCAAAGAAAGGAAATGTGTTTCATTCATTTGCTTTGCATGCTGGGGTGAAACCTAGGACTTGTGCTGCATGTCAGGCAAGCATTCTAGGGCTGAGTTACAGCCCAGGTCATTTTCCATGTGTTTTCTGACAGCATTTCTACATGTAAACAAGGACATTTTTGAATGTGTGTATTTTATGTTGGCCTCAAACTCCTTATTCTCGTCCCTCTGTCTCCTGTGGGCTCGGATTACAGACGTGCACCATCATGTCCAGCTAACTTTTTTAATTAAAAAGCCTGAAAGTGCAGCAGAAGATGTGCTGTTTCGCAGAAGACTGTCCCTAGCTGTGAGAAGCCCTAGTAAGAAACGCAAGCTGCAGGCTCCATATCCACGAAGCATGGCGTGATTTGATTGACAGCTGGGGTTCTTCTGGTGCCTCCACTCTGTCATTCTGATACATATCTCTTCAGCAGCACGCGTGACAACATCCAGTGCCTGGTGCTCTACGGGAGTGTTTATACACAGGGGGATTTCTGGGTCTTAAACAATTGGACTCAGCAAAGATTCGGCTTGAAGGGGAGGCAGTGGGTGGTGTGAGGCAAGACAGCTTCTACTTTCCAGTTGAATCTGTTCCCCGTGTCCCCCTCGTGTGAAAGAAGTCAGCCAAGAGGCTGAGTTAGAGTGCTTCTAGCAAAACTCCTCCTCAGCCTAAGCTAGAAACGGAGGTGCTATAATTACGTTTCTGTGTCTGTGCAAGCATTGCATGCCCTTTATTCTTTCATACACTATGATGTTTTCCTGTCTCTGAAGAAAAAACAGCATAACTTTATATATGAAAGGCTCTGTGGTACCATGAAGGGGTATGTTCTTACCGCCAAAGGGAAGAAGACATGGAAGATAGAGGTATACAGATGTGGAAAATAAAACGGGTGTACTGAAGATCTGACCCTCTTTTAAGTCAACATGGTCCCATCTTGGAACCGGAGAGAAGCCTCAGCAGGGAAGAGTATGTACTGTTCTTACTGAGGACCAGGCTTTGGTACCCAGAATGCACATTGAGTGTGTGGATCCTAAGACTCTGTAACTGCAGTTCTGTGGGATCTGACTCCCTCTTCTGCTTTCTGTGGGCACCAGAACACATGTGGCATATACCCCCTCCACACACACACACCTAGACATACACACACTGAGAGTGACACACCAACACACAGAAACACACATACATACACACAAAAACACATACACATACGAAGACACAGACACACACAAAGTCACACACACACAAAGATAAACAGAGAGAGAGAGAGGGAAACATACCCACACAGAAACATACCCACACAGACACAGAAACATACCCACACAGACACACACACACACACACACACACACACACACACACACACACACACATCTTAAAAGAGCAGAATGGTACCTTCTTTGCCACTATGTCTACAGACATTGTAATGAAGAAAACAGCATAATGGAGCATAAAGGCTTTGTACCTGGCAGCAGGCAAAGCAAGTTTCTCTCCCTGGTTCCCCATCTACCAGCTCAGTTACCTAAATCAACACAAGCTGTCTGGGTTCTAGTATCTTGAGCCATAAAATAAACCATTTCTAAAAGAAATTTCTAAAAATATAAGATGATCAACTGTTGGAATATACTTAGCCTCCTGCGGCAGCAAATGTCTTCACTGTCATTTATTAGTTTTATTACTAACAATTAAGCCATATTATCCATGTTACTCAAACAATTAATAGATAGCCCTGTTCCCAGTTAAATTAAATGTGACTGTCCTGGTTAGTTTTTTGTTAACTTGATGTAAGCTAAAGTAATTTGAAAAGAGGGAACCTCAACTGAGAAATTGTTCCTACTAGATTGGCCTAAGGGGCGCTGTCTTGATTAATGATTGATGTGGGCAAGCCCCATCCACTGTGGGTGGAGCCACACCTGTGGAGGTGGTCCTGGAGTGTATAAGAAAGTAATCTGAGCAAGCCATGAGGAGCAAGGCAGTAAGCAGTGTTTCTGGATAGTCTTGGCTTCAGTTCCTACCTCCAGGCTCCTGCCTTGGCTCCCTTCAAGGATGGGCTGTAACGTATAATTGTCTGTAGCAGGAGTCTTAAAAGTTCTTATTAATAAAATCAAACCTGAAGCCAGGCATTGGGGTGAATGCTGGAAGATCAGAGAAGCAGAACAAGCCACAGCCACCTCACCTTGCCAATTCTCAGCTGATCTTGTTTCCTCAGACTGGAAGCCTCTGAGTCCTCATCCAAATGGATCTCAGCTGAACTACTGCTCAAAAGCCTAAAAGCTTAACCAGCTCTAGTTCCTGGTCTTCACACCTTATAAACCTTTCTGCCTCCTGCCATCACTTCCTGGGATTAAAGGCTTGAGTCACCATGCCTGGCTGTTTCCAGTGTGGCTTTGAATTCACAGAGATCCGGATGGATCTCTGCCTTCGGAATGCTAGGATTAAAGGTGTGAGTGCCACCATTTTCTGGCCTCTGTATCTAGTGGCTGTTCTGGTCTCTGACCCCAGATAAGTTTATTAGGGTGCACAATATTTGGGGAAACACAATATCACCACAATTGTCAGGTAAAATAAACTCTTTTTTTTCCAGTTTGTTTTTGTTCATGTTGCTTTATCACAGCAATAAAAACCCTAAATAAGATACTGATGCATCCAACTACAAAAACCAACAGATCCTTTACATTTAGATATTTAATCTCAGCCAAGAAAGCAATTGTGCAGGAAGCTCCTTCATATGAGCATTAAAAAATGAGAGAAGACATATACATATAAATAATAAATTTATATATATATATATATATATATATATATATATATATAAAATAATCTCCCATTTAAAATTGGAGCCTAGGGACTGGAGAGATGGATCAGTGGTTGAGAGCACTTGTTGCTCTTGCAGAAGATCCAGGTATGGTTCCCAGCACCCACATGACAGCTCACAATCATCTATAACTCCAGTACCAAGGAATGCAACACCCTCTTCTGATTTCCATGAATGCCAGTATCACATGTGGTACACATACACACATGCAGGCAAAACATCTGTCTGCATACACATAAATAAATAAATCCTAAAACTATTAAAAATGAAAGCTTACAGAATACCTGTGAACCTTAGAATTTCAAATGAGGCCTTCATTTCTACTGTCTTGATAAACACAAGGAAGTAACCCATAATCTATATCTGTTTTCTTCTTTATCTCACACAACTAGCTCAGGTTAACTCTTCTTCAAACTTAAAGCAGCATACACATTTCCTAGGCACAAGTCTATATCTAATTTCAGCTTTGGAGGTCACCTCCAGACAAATTGCCCTGGAAAACACATCTTCCCGTATTGATCCAGTTTTCAGCCAAGTTTGTGTAAATTTTCCAAGCCTGGCTGACTCTTTTCTTGCTTCACAGAATCTCAAGAGACTTTATGGATTAATAGAAAGATTATCACCATAGGAGAAAAGATGGTTGTTTTCTGAGCCAGACTGGTTCATAGGTTGCAGCCCATTTAGGGACAGTGGTGGGTTCTCAGGATAGAAGGTGGCCTGTTCTCCTTTAAACTTTATACAGTCTACTGTTAGCACTAGTGAGACCAGTGTCTTCAGAGCAGTGAGCTCACATACACACATGACCTCACTCTTCCATAAAGTACGTTTGGACATCTCTCTGATAGCTGTGAGACTCTGAGTTTTAAGCACTATTCATTCATGCTTGATATATTTCTGGTGACTCTCAAATTAGCGTTTAAGCCCACCATTGGAGGCTATTTTTGGTTCATTGGACCATTAATTCCAAGTTCAAAACAAAACCCTATGAGAGAATAGATCAAAAATTTGTCCTTTAAGTTATACAAAGAACTAGAAATTCCCTCCAGGAAATTAATACTCTAATTATAAACTTTCTGGTTGAGAAAGTTTTGAAAAGCTTTGTCTCTTTTATGAAGTCAAAAGCCTTTGGTTTGGCTTCATTTCAATTTTATCCATTCAAAACATATGGGAATATTCTCAAAACATCAGAGCAGCTGGCCCTTTCGAAATCATGGGGAAAGTCTCCTGATGCTCCTAACACTGCAGAAGAAATCCATCCTGCTGCCCAAATCTGTGCTGATTTCCAAAGGGTGGGGTTGGTGTGTTTCCTTGATGAAATTACAGCTTTGATGCCATACTGAAAGGAAAGATCAATCAATGGTGTATAACCAAGTGTAATAATATCGGTCCTTTCTTCCAACTTAGTGCATTTAGAATGTTTACAAACACCAAGGAGATTATCACATGGCCCAGATGTTCACATTGTCAGGACTTTTTCAGTTTACATTTAAGACTGACAACCTATTAAAGGCATAGCTTTTTCTGGAAGCTAGTACACGTATTTTCTCCCAGTAATTCCAACTGAACAGGGCAAGATAAGAGCACATGCTAAAAATAAAGGAAAAGGAGGTAATACATTATCAGGAATACATTCAGAGCTCAAACAGTGTCCTAAATCCTGTTTGACCTTGGGAATAAAGGTGTGATTTAACATGGTAGTCTGAGGAATCTTGGACTAGTAACTACAGGACCATGTCAAATCACAAATGTTCTTTTAACCACTCAACTTTCCTACACAAAACTGACAAACTTCCCCAACTACGATGTCCACAGCTCCACACTGAAGCTACAAAAGAACATATTTAAAGATTTGGGAATAAAGAATCTACGTTAAGTCCCATTCCATAATGCTGGCCAAAGAGTTAGCTAGGATAAAACAGTACATAAGTTCTATATGTCTGCCTAATTAATATAATCCACCAGATGCCAAAAATGTTTACTACTGACCCAAAAATTTCTTCATCAAATTTACTGGTCTGGCAACAAATCATAATAAGCCATTTTCTTTGGTGAGTCATGTAAGTCACCAAGCAAGGAAAAGAACTACTTTTCAGTTCCTGTTACATAGCAGAAAGAATCTAATACTTCACAGATATGACTGTTTTAAACAATATTTTTTCCTCTTTTCCTCTCTCTGGGGCTCCTTCCCCTCATGGCCCTCCTTTACTTTCTTGGTTTCTGCAGTTCCTCTTTGTTGAAGAGAGCATGTACTTCTGGCACAGAACTTGGAAAGTTTGAGCTAGATCTGACTGAAAGGCCCCTCCCTGGGGAGGGGAGGGCTTTCATTATATTAGCTTTTTATAACAGCAGAGGTTCTATTCAAGCTGCCAAATGAGGGAAGCCATCAGCCACCCCACCCTACTATGAAACCTTTGGTCCACAACAATGGCGAGCATGGCAAAACACCCTTATCTGTGTCATAGTGGCATTTATGTATTGGTGGTAGCCAGCAGCTCTCTAATTGGACATGAGGTCCATTCACTAGTAGGGAAATCATGCTTGGTACTTAAAACCTCACCAACTACCGACTACTCAAGGCTATTAAAGTCATGAATTTTAGAAGAGGACTGCCTGCCACAACTTTACTAGACTAACATAATTCCTAATTGTATTCTAAATATGTACCCTTATATTTGCATTACAGATCACTCCTCATCAAAGAAGTTTCTCTTCGCAGTAGACAGAGACCATTTTAGAAAAACCATAACTTGCCAAAATGCAGAAAACAACTTATTGCAGGACCCCCAGCCCCCAGTGGGTGCATCAACAGCACAATTTCTGCAGCCGAGGCTCAAGAACATTGAGTAAGAAGGGATAGAAAGACTGTACTATCCAGAGGAACGAGAAGTCTACTGTGGGATTGTGTTTCCTAGAAATGATAAAAAGCTATGCCCACCAGACCCAAATAATGGCAACACTAATAGATATCCTAACTAGGAAGGCAGGAATGTCCAGGGCCCCACCCCTTGACAAAGAACTATAGGCAACTAACAACTGCCCAAAGAGGGAGAATCAGTTTTTCGCAAGGTTGAGGACCCTATTTATCCAATACCAGTGGCCAGCTCTGAAATCATATACATACAACCAACTCTAAAGGGACTCAGTGGGTTGTACTTATATAGTTATATATGGGTAACAACAATAACCAAAGAAAAGGAGGCCATGAATTTGAGGGGGGGAGCGATGAGAAGAACTAGAGGAAGAGGACATCAGAGGGCTTGAGGGAGGAGAGGAATGAGTAAATGATGGAATGGTATTTTAATTAAAATTTAAAAGTTCTTTTAAAATATTCATTTTTATGTGAATGTATAAGTGCCCTCATGCATATATGTTCACCAGGTTTGGGCCTGGTGATATCAGGGCCCAGAAGACACTGTCAGATCTCCTTGAACTGGAGTTACAGATAGTTGTAAGCTGCCATTTGGATGATGGGTACTAAACCCAGGTACTCTTCAAGAGCAGTATACTCTTCTCTGCTGAGCCATCTCTCTAGCCCCAATGACCCACTTCTGATTGGTAAGTGGATAATAGACAAGAGAAGCAGGAAAGAACAGGAGACTTCTGCTGTGGAATGTCTTTCCGTACTCTGTGAATATATGTTACTCTCATTGGTTGATAAATAAAGCTGTTTGGCCAATGGCAAGGCAGAATAAGGTTAGGAGGTACATTCAAACTGAAGACAGAGATGAGGCAGGATGGAGTCAGAGGAGACAATGTGAGCTATCACCAGGAGAAGCAAGATGTGAGAGAACAGGTAATGTCACAAAGCCACGTGGCAGAACATAGATTAAAAGGAATAAGTTAAGCTGTAAGAGCTGGCTAGCAAGAAGCCTGAGCCATAGACCAAACAGTTTGTAATTAATATAAGCCTCTGTGTGTTTATTTGGGACCGAATGGCTGTGGGACAGGTCAGGACACTGGAAAATTTCTGGCTACAGACTTCTCCTTCCAGAGTCACACACTGGACACCAGAGAACACAGTTCTGACCTTGGTGAGTCAAGATCTCTCTCCCTTTTCATTTCTCCCACATGCAGTGAGTATATTGTTGTACCAGGGCTACAGCAAGAAACACCACACACTGGATTGCTTAAACAACTGAAATGTGTTCCTTTATAGCTCTGAGTAAGAGATGCAAGATCAAGTTATGAGCCGGTGGAACTTCTCCTGGGACTCACATGGCTTGCAGATGGCCACCTCTCACTGTGTGCTCACATGGTCATTTGCCTTGGTCTTTCCAGTGTCTTCTTGTCTTTGTATAAGAATGCAGAAGACTGAACTAGAGCACACATGAATGGACTGATTTTAACTTAATTGCTTTACTTATAAATAGTGTCACACTCTGAAGTCATGGGTGTTAGGCTTCATCTAGATTTCAAGAGGGACACAATTCAGCCAATAGAAGTGTCTCAGTTCCATGTGCCTTCCTTCTTTGATGGCATGTAGGTCTTCAATATGTCCCATCATCCAGAATAACTGCCTCCCCACATACTGTTACACTTCCAAAGTGTCCTTTATTATTTATTATTATTGTTATTATTATGATGATGATAATGATAATTGTTGAGATTATAATTACAATATTTCTCCCTTTCCTCCCTCCAAACCCTTCCTGACAATTTACTATTTTTTTAGAAAAGTCCTCATGTAGATCAGATTGACCTCAAACTCCTCTGTAACCCAGGATGATCTTGAAGCCTCCCAATTTTAGGATATTTTGATCAACCCTCTTTTTTCAAAACTTCTCTAGAAACACCTACACACAAAAATAACTGTGTTTATAAAAAATAAGCATTTAGAATTTTCATTGTTTAATTAAATATTTCTATATCCTAGCTTAATTTTTCTTTAAGTTGGATATTAAATGGGACTTGTCTAACTTGCTCACTATTCCAAAGGCTGAGAATAACAGGATGAAAGCCCTGTCTAGATTGCCAGGAAAGCTGCTCAATCACTTAAAAGAATGGTCTAGGAGATGGGAAAACAGTTTCTTCTAGCACCAGGGAAGATTTACTTCCAGTTGCAGAAATGCATAAATTTGCCAGTTTGGAAAGGACTGTGGTGCTGCCTTCATCCCTAGGAGAGATGAGTCCTGACCTATAGCAATTGAGGCCAGTCTGTAGGTACCTGTCAGAGAGCTCACAGGTGGCCCTTGAGTGGCAGGAACATGAAAACTAACATGAAATACTAAGGTTAAAACAACTCAAGCAGTAGCAGAAGTGAAAGGAGGGGGAGGGAGGGAAGGAAAGAGAGGGAGGGAGGGAGGGAGGGAGGGAGGGAGGGAGGGAGGGAGGGAGGGAGGGAGAGAGGGAGGGAGAGGGAGGAGGGGAGGGGGAAAGAGACAGAGACAGAGACAGAGACAGAGACAGAGTTAGTTGTGGGGCTGCTGTTCTGTGCACAGCCAACATTTCCACTTAAGGAGATAAAATCTGATATTCCCGTTGTCCATATAGACAACAAAAGGAGGGAGATGTGGGGGAAACATCTTGAAAGGTCTTAACCCAAAAGGCCAGAAGGATTCAACAAACAGGGAAAAGGGAAGCAGAAGGGCTAAGGTAAGGTACCGTGAACAACTGGCTGAAGGAGGAGAGCTAGGCATCAGCCACCCCATCTATGGAGTTGGAATTACTCCTGTGAGCTCCTGAGAGTATGGACCTCTGAAAACATCTCAGAAGCAACCTGTGAGCAAATCTCTGTAGAACATTCCTTCTGCAATCTTTGGTTTGGTTATTTATTTTAAACTCTTGAATAAGGAAAACAAAAGGTTCCTCTTGTTGTTTAGCTGCCAGTGCCTTTTAAGACAAAATTTTCCCAGCCAAGTAGCCCTGAAGACAAAGGCTTGTTTTGAGACACACTGTCTGTGAGATGGTTTATTTTAAGCCCTGATATTATGATATTAGCAGGTTGTTACTCAGAGCCAAATTGATGAATGTGTCTGTGTCATGGCAGACACAAAGCACCAGCCTGTTTGCCTCATCCCTTTCTCTGCCCTCTTTGTGCTTAGGAAGTCTGAGCACATGGCATGTCACAAAGACCCAATGCAACCTTATTTCAGTCTCCAAACTGCTGTACTGATCCAGGCCTTTGTAGCTCAGTCACTGGAAGACATGCTCCTGCAAAACATTCACAGATTGTTTTTGCAATTTATCTGGAGGAGAAAGCCCTTGGCATCCGTGGTAAGGTTGAAAATGAAATTTTACCATCAAAGAGATGACAAAGCTTAGTATCTTCTGGGGAATAAACATGTGCATGTGACCTCAAACTTCATTTCTCTTTCCAAAGGCAGGCTCTGTTTTCCATGATGCTAGATTTTATTTTTTTAATCAAATAAATACATACCACTCAACTACCAGCATTGAAAATTAAGATTTTGTTTCATCTCATTACCAGTGTAAGTAACACAAGTAATTAAAGGATGGTTTTATGAAAGAAGCAAACATCTGTAGCTAAGTATAGTATTTAATGATGATGATGTCTCTACACAATGAAGTGCCTTTAGTAGAGCTGTTCAGAGTATGGATTTTAAAACATATGGCATCAAAGGACCTAAACATACTAGTTAGTATTCTTTGACCCAAGAGCTACACTTTTAGAAACTGACATAAAGGAATAAATATTTATTCATTTCAGTAGCATTTATAATATTTATAAAACCAAAGAATTATTAAGTAAGTCAGGGTAACTGCCTAGAATATCATGTTCAGTTACTTACTTTTTTTGAAGACTAATAAGTAAGAAGATCTCAATGGCCTATATACTAAGCAGTGCTTTAAGTGTTTAGCATCTGTGGACTCGCTTAGTCCTTACACCAACATTCTTCGGCAAGGACCATTATAATTTTCTATTTTGTAAGTGTGTCATCTATGACATCAGAAGCCTGTTAGAGAAAAGCTGAACTCGGATCCCCTTGCTAGGGTTGCTTTCTTCTGAAGAATTTAAGATGAAAAAAATCACCTCTATGCCTTCCCACTGACATCTGGATGTTTTCTAGTAGTCTTTAGTATTGTGTAGCTTATACAAGTATGTCCATATTCATTTCATATATTTCTACCTGAATCTCCCCCTTTAAAAGGATAACAGTCATGCTGGATAGAAGCCTACCTTCTCTAGGATTGCCTCATCTTTACTAGTGACCTCTTCAGGAGACCCTACTACTGCCTGAGCTGCTGGCAGAACTCGGCATCATCTACACGGTGCTATTTTCTCAGGCGAGGAGAAAGAAGCAGTTATGGGACCATGAAGCCTTCCGCCCAGATTCTATAGGAGATCATGTGATCCCAGGCAATGTGTAGCAGG
>CABHPR010154030.1:0-40909 GCA_902168415.1 Peromyscus melanophrys
TCCATGCATTTTATTATCATTAAAGCAAGTACTATGTGAACCTCACTTCCTGTCCCATGCTGTACAGCTCTTTTTAAGTGTCCTGGCGAAAGTAATTCACATCAGATGAGTTCTTTCCCCTTGAAAATACAAAATCCCCTTAAATAGGACATTCAAAACATTCCCAAAACAATGAAGCTTGTTCATACTTTCCACCTTCCAACTGCTTTCAAAAAAAGTTTCATGTCCATTTTTGGTGTTAATTTATTATTGGAAGTCATCGTCCAAGAGGGGGAGATTCATTCTAGAAGGGGTGTGAAATAGACTTTCTGTGCAAAACAAAGGCATCATAGGGTGGTAGAGACAGCTAGCTCTTGCACAGGCTGTTCTGAAACTCCATGAAAGCATGCTCTTTGCAGCTGGGAACATATTTTTCCTAGACACAGTCTGAATGGCTGTTAAGTTTGAAGGTGGGCGCTTGCAGTGTGATCTGCGTGGCATCCAGATTTCAGAACTACATTATCATACAGATTTGTGATAATTTAGGACACTAGTAGGGCACCATCATAAATTCTTGCAGTCAATGTAGAGCTACTGCTTACCATCAGGAGCAAGGCAATGCAACTTAGCTCCTTCCTCACCAAACCTCCGCTTTCCCTGAAGCAAAGGACAAAGGTTCTGTCCTAGGCATGCAGTGTGCTCTTAAAGGTGGCTATAACTCACACAAGTATTAAGTCATGTAGACTGGAGCACTTCTCCCCTACCTTTTTTTTTTTCTTTTTTTTTTTTTTTTGCTTCTGTGATTAAGTAAGAGTTTTGCAATGTCAACATGTCTTTCCCCTGTGGCTTTGTTATGGTTCATCAGCTGTATTTTGCTATATTAACAGTTATCTAGATAGGAAAACAGTGGTCATGTATGGCCCATACATTCCTTCTCTTCCATACTTCAATTGCATCATACTTCTAGGATCCCTGACTCTGCCTTTTCTCTCATACCCTTCTTGGTGGTAGTGTTTGAGGTGTCACACATGCCAGGCCACTGAACCTGGCTTCAGGAGGCTACTTGTATTCTGATGTAAACTACAAGGCTCCCTGAACTAGTCCACCAGTACATGACCATATAAAGGGCATCCTACTCTGTATGTCTTTGGCCATAATCACTTAACTTACTGTTGACCTCTACCTCCTTTTACAGATCTCATTGCCACTAATCCCTCCCTCAGCAGCTGCAAGGGAACATGTTGGGAGATGACTTTTCTTTCTTTAGACCTACTTGCTATGGCACAGCTCAGTGGTTCAAAGGCTGGCTTTTGACTGTACTTGATTATCTATGAGCTCTTACAAGCAAAGGCTCAGGTATTTGCTATCATTACAAGTTATGTTCAAGATGGCAAAGCAAAGGAAAGATTAGACACACTGGTAGAAAACAATAAATCGTTAATTGAGTGGCTAACAGACCACAAATATTTGATTCAATTTATAGCTAGATTCACTTCAGTAGATCTCAGTTCCATGTGAAGGTTGAATCATACAGGTGAGAAAAAGCAGGTTGCTGAGCCTGACACAGAAGGCCCAGAGTGAGGCTGATGGGATCTGAGGAGGAGGAGTCAGGGGAGAAAAGGGGGTGAGGAGGACGAGATGCCCCACTAGCTTCTAATTGACATAAGGCAACTCCCACAGAGTTCTATTTAGGGACCTAACGTCTTTTTTTTTTGGCTGTTTTCAGTCATAAGTCCATCAGAAAGCAGCATGTCCTCAAAGAAAAGTTATTTCCACTTTACCAGTCTTAGACAGTTTTGGTGAAGAGTGATTATCCCTTTGTCACGTGCACATTTTGAATGGTGCTTGTGAAATCACATTAGTGCGGTTCAGACAGCATTAAACATTGAATAGAAGGTAATGATATAAGAAACACAGCTCTTGCCTCCAAGAGGGATATGAGGTAATTTATTCTGGAGTCTAATATGAACCAATGAGACTCTGCAACACAGACTTTGGCTACCCCAAACTCCATGTTCCAAAGTGGTAACAGTTGCATAAATAAGTAAATATATATAACATTAATTTAGTACATAAATTAAGACACTTTTCAAATACACACACACACACACACACACACACACACACACACACACACACACACACGAATGCCAGTTTACAGTCAGGTTACAGGGTTACAGAAAAGTGAGGAATCCTGTGTCCAATCCCTCCACAACCAATGATGTGCCATAAGTTAATTAGCCTTTTGGGAGCCTTATCTCCCAAGTGCCGAGCATGATGGCACATATCTGTAATCCCAACAATGAGGAAGCAGAGATGTGGAGAATGGAGAATTTGAGGCCAACTTGGGCCATTTTGCACCTTTTGTATCAGCCTGGGATAGATAGCAAGACCCTATTCCCAAACACAGTTTAAAAGTAAGTAATATAATAAAACTGACCACCTTTGGAAAAAGAGTAGTCATTAACTTTTCCTTTAGTGACATTGATGTGTACTCTGGGCTATGATATGGGAGGGTTAGTTTTATTTTTGAAGATCAATTTGTTCAGAACCCAGTATTCCCATACACTTGATGATTATTTCTGAGTCTAGTCTGTGAAGATCTTTGTGAACGTGACTAACGCTTGAATTGGTGAACTGAGTACAGTGTATGGTTCTCTCAAGGTGAGATGCAGTGTAACTTGTTGAGTCTGAGTAACATAGAACAGAACAATGAAGTGCTGTGGATAGCTGTATGCTATGAATGTGTTGCTTTGGTTGATTGATAAATAAAATGCTGATTGGCCAGTAGCCAGGCAGGAAGTATAGTATAGGTGGGCTAAGGAGAGAGGAGAATTCTGTGAAGTGGAAGGCTGAGTCAGGAGACGCTGCCAGCCGCCGCCATGAGAAGCATGATGTAAAGTACCAGTAAGCCACGAGCCACGTGGCAACTTACAGATTAATAGAAATGGGTTAATTTAAGATATAAGAACTAGATAGCAAGAAGCCTGAGCCATTAGGCCAAACAGTTTAAATAATATGTGTCTGTGTGTTTATTTGGGTCTGAGTGGCTGCGGGCCTGGGTGGGACTGGTGATAACTCCAGCAATAGTGAAGGAATGGCTTTCCATGATGCCCTGTCTTTCCTTGTGTGTGTTGCTAGTGCATCTCAGGTCAGCATGCTTTGACTGCAATCCACCTTATTAACTCTCAACTTCCACACCTTTCACCCTCATTACTAATCTTCCTGAGTTTCTAGTTTGTAGGTGGCAAGTGATGGAGCTTCTCAGGCTCAAAAGTCACATGGGCCCAAACCTATTATTATTATTATTATTATTATTATTGAACAATGTTTGACGTGTATGCTAGAAAAGCCAGCATTGCTTTGAAAAGTCATTTAAATCTGATTCTGGTGAAGGTTCAGAAAAGAATGAGGAGAGCCAGAAGTGAATGCATCATCTTAGGAAACATATAATGATTGTGGATGAATGCTGTTGTGAAGGATAGTTCTGAGGACGGCTCAGGTAACTGAGGACCACGTTCCCAGGCAATGGACAAAATACTATCCTGCTATTAAATGGCAAAGGACTTGACTAGATTTGCTCAAATTCTAGTGCTTTGTGACAAGTAAAGTGAGTGAGAAATGAGATTGGATATTGAGTTGAGGGCGTTTCTAACTGGTATGGAAGGAACTGCTTGGTTTCTTGTGACTATTAGTAATAAAATGTGGAAAGAAAGAATGAATGGAAAAAGAACTTTCTAAGCAAAAGAAACCAGAACTTTGCCTAAAAGCAATCTTCTTTGGAAAAAGGAATGGAAGGATGTGGTTAACTGAACATTCCAAAAGGAGATTAATATGGGTGTGAATCATATACTTAATCAGCCACCCAAACAAGGAAAGTACCAGTTGACGCTGAAAGAGGAGATGAGACAGAATTGAGGGAAACCATTGAAGTTTTCAGTTCTTTTTTTTTTTTTTTTTTGTTTTTTGTTTTTTGTTTTTTGTTTTTCGAGACAGGGTTTCTCTGTGTAGCTTTGAGCCTTTCCTGGAGCTCACTTGGTAGCCCAGGCTGGCCTCGAACTCACAGAGATCCGCCTGCCTCTGCCTCCCGAGTGCTGGGATTAAAGGCGTGCGCCACCGCCCGGCAAAGTTTTCAGTTCTTTAGAAGACAATGATAAAGCTTATTGTCTGTGGACACTTTCAGTTTTTTGTTTTTTTTTTTTAAGGGAGGACTATTCCTGAAGTCAGTTTAGAGATCATCAACAAGGCAGATGGCCTCCAGTATAAACTGCAAGATGGGTCCACCTGAGAGAACTATGGCCTGGCATATTGTAGCAGAGAGCTGAAGGTTGGGAAGGACTCACTCTCTCTCAGAAAACTAGCTTGTGTGAGATGAAGGTGTGGATGTTAGACTCACAAAGGAGTGGATATTCTGAGCCTCAGGAGCTCAAAGATCAGCCTTTCTAGGAAGGAACTTTCCTGGGGACTGGTCACCTCCCCCCCCCCCCCCATTTCCTGTAGCTGGAAGTTTTTTGTGTCCCGCTCATCTGTTTATAAAATAATCATTCAGAAGCTTATATTAATTATAACTGCTTGGCCATTAGCTCAGGCTTATTATTGACTATCTCTTATACTTAAATTAACCCATAATTTTTATCTATGTTTAGCCACACGGCTTGGTACCTTTTTTTAGTTTTGTCTTGTCATCTTGCTTCCTCAGTGTCTGGCTGGCAACTCCTGACTATCCCTTCCTCTTCTGAGAATTCTCCTTATCTGCTTACTCTGCCTATACTTTCTGCCTGGCTACTGGCCAATCGGCATTTTATTTATCAACCAATCAGAGCAACACATATTCACAGCATACAGAACGATATCCCACAGCAACTACCACCACCACCATTACTTGTTTTCTTTTTTCTTTTTTTCCTATTTTATCCTTCTAAAGTAGGAATGCCTATTTTACATCTATTCTACATTTGTATTTTGTATTTTGGAAGCACTTGTTTAATTTTATGTGTGACAAAGAATTGTACAGGGTGGGGAGATGGCTTCCATGGATAAAATACTTGCTATATAATGTCATGGAAACATGTAGACTAAATTTTGGATCCTTAATACTGATATAAATGTCAAATGGGAACTGGGGTCTGCTTGTAATCCAGCATTTGAGGAAGAGACGGGATACCCAAAGCAAGCTGGTTATATAGGATAGCTGAATTGGTGATCTCTTGAGTTCAAGCGAGAGACCCCAACTCTATATATAAGACGGACAGCAATGAAGGAGAACACCTAATGTCAACATTTGGCTTTCACATGCAGGCACACATGCACCTCCACACACACTTGTGCCCAGTCATATGGGAACACACATGCATATACACCACACATATACATATGCAGAGATAAGAATTTTATGTCAATATGAATTTTACTTAGTCTCACCTATATCTGATCCAAACACTATTTGATAAGACTTTGTACTTAGGATTTAAAGTTGAGATTCTTGGAAATGTTGAGGTGTATTCAATGTATTTTGCATGGGAGAAGGGGATGGAATTAGGGGGCATGGGGTAAATGTTAAGGGTAACATTTTTGTCTTTCCCTATGAATTCACATTGAAGCTCTCACCTCCAAGGAAATAGCATTGGAAGGAGGGCCTTTGGAAGGTGAATAGGTTTCAAAGAGATTATGCAGGTGAATGCCTCTCAATGAAATTACTGTCCATACAAGGAAAGAAAGAGGAGAGTTTGTGACACAACCTCTGTACCATGCCTGTCTGCAGGCAGGTTAGGAATTTCATTCACTGACTCTGAGACCTTGAATTTCCAAGCTTCTAAAAGTATGGGAAGTAAATCTCTGTCAGCTAAGCACCACAGTCTACAGTATTTTCGTTATAGCCTAAAATAAATAAGACATAATGTAAAATATGCTTTAGGGAGGGTCTTGGTAAAAAACTTGAAAGGCTTCTTCTATCCTAGTGGTCTATGTAAGGTCTATAAAATTTTTTAGGCTTGGATAAGAGACATGGTGTGTGGTTTCTGTATTGTCTCTCAGGTTCTGTTCCTGCACTACAAACTAGCTTTCCAGGTGAAGAGTAGACTGGTAGATAGACTTTGGTAAAATAATTGAGTCTGTACACTATACACAGGCATTTCTAAGACAGAATGTTTATTCCGTTATATTACAGTCTCTCTGTAAAAAGAAAATTCTTTGTTAAAACAGCAAGCAAGACTATTATCCAATTAAATCATTATAACACTCAATTTAAAATATTTAAATAAATACACCCAGCACAATTAGATACCTTCTCATTAAATTTCAATTATTATTTAGTATAGTACTATTTTTTTTCTCACAAATTTAAGTAGAAGCTTTCAATATGAGTTACTTCATTTCTCTGTTGGGGCTGTCTGCTACTTTCATATTAGGCTTGCTTTATTTTTTTTCTCTTTATCTAAAAAATCTCTGATTATTTTCCTTCTACGTGGTCTTTTGTTGCAGTCAGAAATAAGAAAGACATTTGGACCTTTCATGAAGGTCTTTTTCTAATTGTAATTTTCTCCCCATAACAATTTCTTTTTTCTCAGTCCCTATTGAAGCCTGAAGCAAGTATTAAAGCTAATTTGAAATTAACATACAACTGAGTTTCTTATTAGCCTGTAGAGACATTTTGGCAAATATATAGCATGGCCTGGGTCATAGACCTTTGATGGGAAAATCACTTCTTTTTAAAGGGCCTAAGTTCTTGCTTCTTTATGAAATACTGCTCAAAGTGCAACATGAAATTGGTAACTGCATTGTTTATGTACTTAACTGACCTTCCTTTATCCTGGCTATACCCTTCAAAGGAAATAGTTAAGGACTCCAAACAGATGTCTTTCAAAGATAATGGTGAAATACTTCATGCTAAATATTCTGTTTTGATTATCCATAGAGAATGCATGTCAAAATAAAGTTGGTATATAGGAAATGTCAAGGAATTAGATCAAGCTTTTTTTGTAGAAGGTTCTTGAGCTATCCACAGACATATGTTTAACAGTGACATTTAAATTCAACTAACTTAGTCCTGAGTTCTTACATTGAGAAATGCTATCCTGTTACCATCTAAAAGTTTTTGTTAAATGTATAGGCATTTATCTGTCACAGAATCTACAATGCTTTTCAATGGCTTCTTTTGTGAATGCAGCAACATAGATAATAAAATATTTAGATATAGAAAGCTGACTTCTAAGAATTCTGACAGTTGTGTACATTTGTGTAGCTAACTCCTTAATACACGAAAGATTTACATCACCCAGAGTTCTCTTGGGTCCTTTTCAAATCTGTTTCTCAACTAGCATTAACTTACTGTAACCGCGTACTGGCTTCTATCAATTTAAATTATTTTTGCCTGTTCACAGACTACATCTCAGTGTGGTCACATAGCATATACTCATTTGTGTCTGGTTTCCAGTAATTTTGAAATTCATCATGCCCCCATATCTGTCAATACTTAATTTCTCTTTACTGTTGAACAATATTCTCCTGTATGAATATACCACAATGTATCCATCATTTTTATATTCATGGACTTCAGATTGCCTTGGCTATTATTAATACACTTTCCCAGAACATTTTACTGTCTAGATATTAATCCCCTGTCAGATGTGTAGATGATAAAGATTTTCTCCCGGTCTAAATGTTCTCTTCACTCTGCTGTTTTGCCTGCTGTGTGGAAAGATTTTAATTTCATGCAGTACCATTTGTCAATTATTAACAATCACATATAGAGCTGCTGAGGTCCTTTTTGGACAATCCTTGCCCATGCCTGTATCTTTAAGCCTTTCTCCTGTGTTTTCTTACAGCAGTTTTAGAATTTCAGCTGTTGCGTTAAGACCTTTGCTCTATTTGATTTCTGTACACTGTAAGAGATACAGGTCTGGCTGAATTTTTCAATATGTGGATCTCCAATTTGCCTACACCATTTATTGAAGAGGCTGTTTTTTTTTTTCCCAGTATGTATATATTTGTCCATATTAGGTGGCTGTGGCTTATGTGAGCCTATTTCTGGGTCCTCTCCTACTTTTTTCCTTGTAGAAGTCTTTTAAATTTTTGGTTAGGTTTATTCTTAGGTATTTGATCCTTTGAGGCTATTGTGAATGGGATCCTTCCCCTAACCTGGGCTTCTTTTTCTTAAGTTCTTTATTTTTAGGTAGGAAAGCTATTGATTCATGCATGTTAACTATGTATCCTGCTTCTTTGCACAAAGTATTTCTCAGATCTAACAGTTTCCTGACTGAATCTCTCAGGTCTTTTAACTATAGGCTCCTGTTTTTTGCAAATGGAGATAATTTGACTATTTTTTCCTTTTTATATAGAATTGATTTCTTTCTCTTATAATATGGATATAATAAAGATATTTAGCACTGTATTGAATAAGAGTACAGACAGTAGAGATTTTTGTTTCAATCTTAGAGGACATGCTTTTATTTAGTATAATGGCCACAGGTTTATTTTATACAGATTTATATGTTGAGGTGTGTTCCTTCTATTCCTAATGTCTTTAGTGATTTCATCATGAAGAAATATTGAACTTATTTTCATCATGAAGGGATATTGTCAAAAGCCTTTTCTACATTTATTTAGATAACTATGTGATTTCTGCACTCAATATTATGTGCTGTGTTACATTCATTGATTTGTATATACTGAACCATCTTTGAATAGCTGGAATGAAATCAGTTTGATCATGTTGCTAATTTGGTCTTGAATTCAGTTTGTAGCCATTGTGTTGAGAAGTGTTGCTCGATAGTTTTCTCTTCTGATTATGTCCTCATATGATTTGAGTATCAAGGTGTGTAGCATGAATCTTAGAGAGTCTTATTAATAAAATCAAACCTGAGGCCAGTTATTGGGGTGAACACTGGAAGGTCAGAGACACAGAATAAGCCACAGCTATCTCACCTAGCCGGATCCTCAGCTGGTCTTGCTTCCTCAGACTGGAAGCCTCTATGTCCTCATATCCAAATGACTCTCAGCTGAACTGCTGCTAGAAGCCTGAATGCTTAACCAGGCCAAATGCTTCTCCAGGCCAAATGCCTACCCAGGCCAAATGCCTCGAGTTTCTTCACGCCTTATATACCTTTCTGCTCTCTACCACCACTCCCTGGGATTAAAGGCTGGCTTTCTGGGATTAAAGGTGTGTATCACCGTGCCTGGCCGTTTCCAATGTGGCCTTGAACTCACAGAGATCCAGAGGGATTTCTGTCTCTGGAATGCTAGGATTAAAGGCGTATGTTACCACTGCCTAACCTCTATGTTTAATATTGTGGCTGTCCTGTTCTCTGACCCCAGATAAGTTTATTAGCATACACAATATTTTGGGGAACACAATACCCCCACAAAGGTGATCTTGGCTTAGAATGTGTCTGGTAGTGCTCTTTCCTTTTTTATTTTATGGATGAGTTTAAGGTACATCAATGCTAACTAAGGCTTGGTAGGCTTCAGCAAGGAATCTTCAGCAGTCAAATCTGTGTTTTTCTTTGTTGGGATACAGCTTTCAGCTCCTTGCTTGTTTTGAGTCTGTTAAAGTCATTTTTTTTTTTTAAATCTTGTTTTGGTAGGTCATATGAACCAAGGAATAAGTCCATTTCTTCTAGATTTTCCAAGTTTATAGAAGATTTTCAAGTACTTCATATTGACTCTCTGATTTTACTTCAGTGTTCCCTCTTGTCTTTAACTTTATTAATTTGTGTTTTCTCTCCCCTTCTGTTGGTTAGTCTTGTTAAGGCTCTGTCAATTTTGCTTAATTTTTCAAAAATCAAAAACTCTGTTTCACTGGCTTTATTTTTTTTGTATTGTTCTTTAATCCTTCATTCCATTAATTTCTGACTTCAGCCTCATTTCTCCATGTCTACTGCTTTTGGGTTTGGTTTTCCTTGTTTTTCTATGACCTTGAGATACATCATTGTGCTATTTATTTAAGATATCATAGATGTTTAAATTAAATTATAATTATTTTGTGTTTGCTCTCTTTCTCTTTCTCTCTTTGTAGTCGTGTTCTTGAGTGTGCATGAGTGCATGAGTGCGTGTGTGTGTGTGTGTGTGTGTGCGCGCGTGCGCGTGCATACATGCATGTTACAGTAAACATGTGGAGGTCGAAGGGTAATTTATAGGAGTCAGTTCACTCTTACTATGTGGATCTCTGGGATCAAACTCAGGTCTTCAGGCTTTGTGGCAGGTACCTTTCACCAGTAATCCATATGTTGGCCTTGACTTAATATGCAAACAAAGAGCTTCCACACCTCTCTTGAGACTGCCTTTGCTCTATCCCAAAGGTTCAGATAAACTATTTTCATTTTGACTTGATTCTAGGATTTAGTTTTTGCTAGCCTTCCTAATTTCATTAATGACTCACAGATCATCCAAGAATGTATTTTTCTGTCTTTGTGTATTTGCATAATTTGTATGGTTTCTCTTGCTATTGATTTCTAATTTTATTTCCCTCTGATATGATAAGATAAAACAAATCACATCAGATTTTTGTCATTGTATTTGTTAAGACTTACTTTATTGCTTAGAATATGATATGTTTTAAAGAAAGTTCCACGAGCTGCTGAGAATAATGTATATCCCTTAATTGTTGGGTGGAATATTCTGTAAGAGTCTATTAAGTTCATTTGAGCTGTGGAATAGCTTAACTTTTAAGTTTCTTTATTGATTGTTTTAGTCTTGATCATATATATTAATGTGAGTAGGATGTAGATATCACAGGTTCCTTTTTGACTTTTTCATTCATATCCCCAATTTTTTCATTTGTATTGTTGACTTTCTCATTTCTCTTCATGTCTTTCTCATCTACGCTACTGCCTCTATTCTCCAGGTCCAGAACTGATATCAGATGTATGCAGTGATTTTTTTTTCATTTTTCTTTATTAAGAAATTTTCTACTCACTCCACATACCATCCACAGATCCCCCCTCCTTCCTCCTCCCACCCCAGCCCTTTTTCCCAAACCACCCCACATCCCCACATCCCCCAAATCAAGGTCTCCCATGGTGAGTCAGCAGAACCCAGCACACTGAGCCTAGGCAGGTCCAAGCTCCTTCCCACTGCACCAAGGCTGTGCAAGGCATCACACCACAGGCACCAGACTCCCAGAAGCCTGCCCATAGACTAGGGACAGATCCTGATCCCCCTGCCTGGGTGCTCCCCAAACTGTTTGAGCCAAACAACCATCTTCTGTATCTAGAGGGCCTAGTCCAGTCCCATGGGGGTTCCACAGCCACTAGTCTACAGTTCATGGGCTTCCACTAGTGTGGCCGGTCATCTCTGCACGTCCTCCCATCATGATCTCAACATCCCTCACCTGCAGAATCCCTCCTCTCTCTCATCAGTTGGATTCCCGGAGCTCAGCCTGGTGTCTGGCCGTGGATCTCTGTATCTGCCTCCATCTCTCACTGGACAAAGGCTCTATGATGACAGGTTATTCTCTAGACCGGTCACCAGAGTAGATCAGTCCAGGCACCCTCTGGACCACTGTCAGCAGACCAAGGTGGGGTCATCCTTGTGGATTCCTGAGAGCCTCCCCAGCACCCTGCCTCTTCCTATTCCCATGATGTCCTCATCTATCATGGTATCTTCCTCCCTGCCCTCCCACTCTGTCCCTGTTCCAGCTTGACCCTCCCATTTCCCTATGTTCTCATCCCCCACTCCTTGCCCTCCCCCAGTCCGCTCATGTAGATCTCATCCACTTCTCCTTCGCTGGGTCATCCATGTATCCCTCCTAGGGTCTTTCCCTGTTAGCTAGCCTCTCTGGAATTGTGGGTTGCAGTCTGGCCATCCCTTCCCTCACATCTAGTATCCACTTATGAGTGAGTACATACTATGTTTGTCCTTCTGAGTCTGGGTTACCTCACTCAAGATGATATTTTCTAGTTCCATCCATTTGCCTGCAAATTTCATGATATCATTTTTTTTTTTTTAACTGCTGGATGCAGTGATTTGCATGGAGGTCTGTTGAACTTTCTGATTGTTTTGTATTTGATGAGTTAAATTGCTGTTGAGTGTGGGGGTATTGTGTTCCCCAAAATATTGTGCACACTAATAAACTTATCTGGGGTCAGAGACAGAACAGCCACAATGTTAAACATGAGGATAGGCAGTGGTAGCACATGCCTTTAATGCTAGCATTCCAGGGACAGAAATCCCTCTGGATTTCTGTGAGTTCTAGGCCACATTGGAAACGGCCAGGCCTGGTGACACACGCCTTTAATCCCAGGGAGTGGTGGTAGAAAGCAGAAAGGTATATAAGGCGTGAGGACCAGAAACTAGAGGCATTTGGCCTGGAGAAGCATTTGGCTGGTTAAGCTTTCAGGCTTTCGAGAAGCACAGTTCAGCTGAGAGCCATTCAGATATGAGGACTCAGAGGCTTCCAGTCGGAGGAAACAAGATCAGCTGAGAAGTTGGCCAGGTGAGGTTAGCTGTGGCTGTTTCTGTTTCTCTGACCTTCCAGTGTTCACTCCAATAACTGGCCTCAGGTTTGATCTTTAATAAGAACTTTTAAGATTCATGCTACAGTTGAGCCTGTATTAGATAAGTGACATATGTCCACCAGGACTGCTTTTTTCTTAATCATTAGTTTCCCTTCCTTGTATATCAGGGATCTCTGCTGGTCATTGTTTGCATTCCAATCTATGGGGTGAACATTCTTCCACCCCCATGAGACTGCCTAGGGTGGCTAATGTTTCATCTTGGGGATATCTCCCCAGTGTATTGGAAGTGGGGACACCAAACTCAGAACTGAGCCGTGCACAGGGAAACCTCACTCTGTTCTTCAAGCCTGGGCATTAGACACCTGGCAATGGGCATCACTTAGTGTCCTAATACTTCCATGATCTCAGTCTCTACAGATGTAAACCTCATAGCAGATTGGCGAGCTTGGTTTATGCATTGATCCTGGGCTTAGAACTATCAAGCTCCAAAGTGGGAAGACCGACTCCTAGCCTCTGAAGGTGGGCTACCTTGTCCTGTACATGTCACTGCCTGAGCCAGGGATCTTGGCTCTTCCTTCTGTTTCCAGTTTGTCAGGGTTTTGCTCTTCTCCTCTATGACTGCCTCTGGTAGCTGTCTCACCTGTGGGTGTAGAAAGTTCGACTTTAATTTCCATATAGTAGTGAGTATTCCCTTCCCCGAGGACCACAGAATGATAGACATTGGGTTTTCTCTCAAAATGGTGCTGAGCCATAAGGAGTGGCATGAGGCAGAGGTGACATTGTCTCACCAAAACCTTTCTTGGAATTGAGTCTCGTGAGGGATGTTAGTCTCTTTTCACCAAGTCTTTCTGGCTTACTTTCTGGGTGAGACTTCTGCTTCCTCACCCTTCAGTGGGAAAGCCAAGCCTCTGGAGCTGGATGCTGTGGGCTCTGTTAGCTTAGCTCTCTTCCTGTTCTTCTGCATCACTGTATTCACCTGTCCCATCATTCCTTTTGAGTTTTCTGGTCCTTTTCCTCCTCCTCCACCTCCTCCTCTGCTTTATCTTCTCCATCCCTCACCTTTGGACTATAGTTTGTTTTTTCTTATCCCAAAGCTTCTCCTAAACTGTATCATATGAAGGCAGCCACTTCTCTACCATCTTCAGATGACTAAACCTGATGGGGTACCATTGTTTACACAATCCATAGACTTTCTCCATTTGTAAGTTGTAAGTATCTAGCCATGCACACTTTTTTTTCTCTCTTCTCAGGCTTGTCCTGTCCACTGTGGCCCCTCAAGCTGGGAGAGAGGTTGAACACTGGTGCCAGCTTTCTGATGGCCTGGCTTTGTGAACAGCACTCACATTTGCTGTCTGTTTAAAACAAATCATCCCTTATTATGTCTGCAAACTTCCTTGGAGCCCAATTCTGTTTCTGTTTCTCTTGATAGGAAAATGTAAGCAAATAGATTCTGATTAATATTTATCTCTAGGCAAACCAGTGCCAAAGGAGTATCAGATGGTACTTGTGAATGAAATTGCTTCTTAGCTGTTGTGTTTCAAGGGGCCCCCCTTCTCAAGACAGAATGGCCTCAGATCTTCCCACTGTTCTCATGTAATGCTCAGCACCCTTTTGATGGTACTTGTCTTTTTCTGCATTGAGCTGCAGACAAAACACTGGAGACTAGAAAATGGTGAGCAGAAATGAGTCCATGAACTCCAACCTGATAACACTTTTATCACCAATGTAGAAAATGCTACACTGAAATTTGTGTGTGATTTGACATTTTTTCAGAGGATGGTTTAAATCTATATAAAATGATCATTTCCAGGAAAAATTAATACTCATTACTTTTTTTCCCTTTTAGCTCAGCTAATAAACACAATTACTGAGATTCTGTGCTGCTTTGTCTGATTACTGTTCAAAGGTGGGGAAGCAAAAGTCCAATAATGTAAAGTTTACTTCCTTAAACAACAATGTCACATAAAAGTGTGATCCAAACAAATTACTTTTAATTTGGCCACTCCCACCCACTTATTGATGATAAAAACCTGAACAGTTCATTGTATTTCCTGCTCTTAAAGCCCCAAACAGGACTCTAACCTACTCCCTTCATTGCTTATAATCCTAACCCTGTCTGTGAAAAGCATAGCCCCGTTGGTACATTTCACATTTCTGCTACTTCTTCAAGACCAAGGTCCTGCATGGTAGCCTTTTAGCAAATTCATAGCACACCCTTCTCTCAACAACTGTGTTTTCAGTCATCATTTCAATACAAGAGCATATAATCTTGTGATTCCAGCTGCCATTCCCAATTTAGGCTTTGCTGACGCTTTCTTCCTTTCCTAGAATTTAAAATATTGCAGATGAAGTTTTGAAGCAAATGATGACAATGTGTTTCTCAGCTCACATAATGTATCTCAGAGTTGTTTCATGGTATCCTAGCCTGCATCACATACAGAGAGAAACAGTGAGCTGCTTGAGAAATCAGAGTGAAGTTTTTAGGTATTCAGCAGTGTTGTCCACTCAAATAAATACACCAAGTGGTTGGATGTTAATGTAGAAGTCTAAGGTGAAGGCATGCACGTACTTTTCCTTCTGTGATGTTTGGGATGGTTGGCTCAAATGCACCGTGTTTCTATGCAGTGAAATGTGTGTGTGGCACTGTTGGTGTCAGACCATGATCAGACTTAGCATAGACTGGAGATGTGACCAACTACACTGTAACCCTGTTCCCAAGAACATCTGAAACCCAGAGGTGGAGTCTGAACAGAGTTACGACCACAACTGACTTTTTTCTTTCAATGATACTTATTTGTCACATCAATCATGTAGAATTATGAGTTTCATGGTGACATTTGCACATATGCATGCATCATCCCTGGCCCATGTCCCCCTTCCCACTACCATCTCTTACTCTTTGTGCCTTTCCTCAGTCACATTCTGCAAAAGTCTGTTAGATCATCATGTTGGTTTTGTTTTGTGAAAATAGGTTTTAACATATGAGGTAAAACACGCAATACATGCCTTTCTGATGTAACGGAATTTGCTAAACACCGCGACCTCTATCTAGCTTCATTCATTTTCCTACAAATGATGTGGTGTCAGTCTGCTTTATACCTCAATAATACTCACTGTGGATATAATACTGTGTTCCATTTATCAGTTGGTTGAAGGTGTTGATGGACACCTCGCTGATTCCAGAGACTGGCTACTGTGAATAGTGCTCCAACAGACGGAGGGATGCAGGCTACATCTCTTGCACATGTTGACTTCATTTCCATCAGTATACACTCAGGAGTGGGATAGCTGAATCATATGATAGCTCTATTTTTAGATTTTTGATGACCTTCCATAGTGGCTGGACTAATTTGCATACATTTGAATAACATATAAGGCTTCTCTCTTCTTCGTATCTTTACCAGCACTTCTTCTTCATATTGTTGTCATTATTGTTATTTGTAACCTGCATTCTAACAGGAATGAAATGTTCAATATTTTCATATACTTTCTAATAATTTCTACCTCTTATTTGAGAAGTGTTGGTTAGGTAATTTGTCAATTTATTGACTATAGTACCTGTTCCTTTGAAGTTAAATATTTTGAGTTCTTTATATATTCTTCGTGTTAATTCTCCATGGGAAAGATTCTCTCATTCTGTACTTTCTTCGTTCTGTTAATTATTTTCTTTGTTGTATAGAAACTTTTAAAAATCAAATCTGTGCTCTCATTTGTCCATTTTGTTAATTTTTTCTGAGCTATTAGAGTCTTCTTCAGAAAATCATTGGCTTTGCTCATCATTAGAAAAGATTTCTCCTGTGTTTTCTTCTAGTTGTTTCAAAGTTTTAGATTTTTACATTCAGGTCATTAATCTATTTTGAGTTAAAATTTGTTGTGAATAGGTATCTAATTTCAATATCAATGAATATCCAGTATTGACAAGATATGGCTTTGGCACCATGGGGGAAAATCAGATGGGTATATGTGTGTTGGTTTATTTCTGGATCCTCTACTGTATTTTACAATTCTATACATCTATTTTAGTAACATTACCATGCCATTTTTAATATGTGCATATGTGCAGTATGTGTGTATGTGGTTTCACATGTGTGTAGTCTCACATTTTTTTAGGTGCATATGCATGTGTTTTATGTTCATATGCACAGAGGCCTAAGGTTGATGTTGGTTGTCTTTCTCTGTACATTTCCATTGTATATATTAAGACAGTGTCTCTAACTTGAACCCAGAGCTTGCTAGCTTGCCAGCTTTCTCCAGTAATCATCTCTCCTTCTGCATCCTGAGACTACAAGTCAACCACCATGCTCTCCTGGTGTATATGTGGGTGCTGCGGTTCTGGACCTAAGGCCTTTCACTCATGGAGGCATCTCCTTAGGCCTCCATGCTGTTTTTGCATGCAACTGTTTTTTTTTTGTAGTATATTTCTGTAGTATATATTGAGATATTGTGATGTCTTAACATTTTTTTTTTCAAGATTGCTTTTGTGCCTCCACATTCTTTCAGAATTGTTAGCTCTAGTTCTTTAAAAAGTGTCACTGATATTCGGATAGAGATTTAATTTAATTTGTAGATTGCTTTCCAGAGTATGGACATTTTTAACTATGAATTTTTCATACCCATGAACATATTGTGTTTGCTTATTACAACCCAATACAGCCCAGAATGAGAGGAAAGGCTCCACTGAGGACTTGCCTAGATAATATCTACTGTGGGTATGTCTGTGAGTGGTTTTTTGATTACTAGTTGATTCAGGAGGACTCAGGCACTTGTGTGTAGCCCTATTCCTAAGCAAGTGGCCCTGGTCTGCATAAGAGCACTAGCAAAGCTTTAGCCTGTGAGGAGAAGGCTAGCAAGCAGCATTCCTTCTTGGTTCCTGCCTTAACGTCCTGCCTTCCCTCAGTGATGGACTGTAACTTGGAAGTGTCAGCTTAGTAAACTTTTTCCTCCACAACTTTATTCTAGTAGGAGTTTTATTTCAGCAATGGAATGAAATTAGAATAGTATTTTCCAATTCTCTCCCTCTCTGAGTCTGTCTCTGTCTCTCTCTGTCTCTCTGTCTCTCTCTCTCTCTCTCTCTCTCTCTCTCTCTCTCTCTCTCTGTGCATAAGTGTGGTGTGTGCGTATGTGTGTGTTGTATGCACACATGTGTTCAGGTACAACCACTCATGTGTGTACATGTGGAACCTGGAGATTGATGCTGATTGTCTTTCTCTCTTGCTCTCCACCTTATTTTTTTCAGATAGAATCTCTCATTGAAACTGAAGGTTACTCACTGTCTAAAACAGTTGGCCAGTAGTCCTCTAAGATTCTCCTCTCTTCATGTCTTTGTGCTGAGGTTATAGATGTGCAACGTTATGCCTATCTTTTTAAGTGAATGCTGTGGATTTGAACTCAGATCCCCATGCTTTCACAGCAAGCACTTTGCCTACTAAGCCATCTCCTCAGCCATCTTTTTTTTTTTTTTTGGTTTTTCGAGACAGGGTTTCTCTGTGTAGCTTTGCGCCTTTCCTGGAGCTCACTTGGTAGCCCAGGCTGGCCTCGAACTCACAGAGATCTGCCTGCCTCTGCTTCCTGAGTGCTGGGATTAAAGGCGTGCGCCACCAACGCCCAGCAGCCATCTTTTATGACTTTTATTGTAGTGGTTAAAAGTCAGGTTCACCCCCAAGTTTTTTATTTACAATATTCATTTTTTTATTGCAAATGAAATGATTTTCCTAATTTCTCTCTTGGAATTTGTTATGATACATAGGAAAGCTACTGTTCTGGAGCTGTTGAATTTGAATCCTGTGCTTTGTGAACTTGTCAGATGGAAGAGTCTTTTGGTAGAGATATTTAAGTATTCTAAATTTAAGAACATGTTATCTGCAAATAGTGATAATTGAGTCTTTTCTTGTTCTTTTTGCATTCCTTTTGTTTTTATATTGCTTAATTGCCATGGCAAAAATTTGAAACAATATACTGAATAAAAGCAGTGACCATGGACATCCTTGTCTCATTCCTGGAATTAGAGGAAATGCTTTTAGATGTCCCTCATTCAGTGTCAAGTTGATACTGTGTCTGTTGCACATTATCTTTATTATCTGGAGGTATAATCCTTTAGATCTGATTTGTTCATGGCTTTCATCAGGGAAATATATAGAACTGTAACTTTTATCTCAATATGTTGAGATAATCAGGTGATTTTTTTGTTTCCAATTACATGCATCATTATGTTTATTAATCTACATATATTAAATTATTGTTTTACCCCTGGAATAAAACCAACTTTATCATGATGTATGCTCCTTTATGTGTTGTTGGATTCACAATTCAGTATTTATTCATTGATTCTTGTGGTGCGTACGTGTGTGTGTTCCTTCTAATTCTATTTTATTCACTAGTTTGAAGTACGCTACTGTTAGCTCTTTTTAAAAAAATATGATTGAGTTCCACTGTGATACTCAGTCTTGATCCTTTCTTTGTCGCAACACTGATGATTCTTCTGACTGAGTTTGGCTTGAAGTCTATTTTGTTAGATATGTGTATAGCTGCCGCTGCTTGCATTAGGATTCCATCTGCTTACACTATCGTTTCCATCCTTTCAATTTATATGTGCCTTTGCTAGTGAGGTGAGTTTCTTGCAGACAGCAGATTGATGGATAGTATCATTTTCTCCAATCAGCCAGTTTGTATCTTTTAATTAGAAAATTAAGACAGTTTACATTCATGGTATTCTTGGTTATTGAAATGTAGTTCCTAATTTCTGCCATTGGGTTGTTTTTCTCATAGTTTCTTTGAATCAATTAATTATATTTGTTCATTTTTTTTTTTACTAATTTATCTTAGAGATTTGATGTTTCTTAGTTGAACATGCAAGGTTCTTTCTTATTTCTCCTTTTCTTGTCTGCTCCCGATGGAGATTTAGTCTTTTGCTCTCATATTTGTGCCTGCCTTGCTTCTGCTTCTCCCCTGTGTGTCTTCTATAATGCTGGTTTAGGGGTCAGGTATGGCTGACGTTCTTACATGTAAAACCACATATTCTTTTTGACTCACAAGTCTTTAACAAATCAATAATAACAAATCCCAACATTTGTATACTATGTAATTTAATACCGATGAATAGATAGGCACTTTATGCTTTATGTCTTTAAAATCTATATAATATAAGATGATTTTTTTTCCCCCAGTGGGATGGTTTGAAGTAAAAATAAGATGCTAAGTGAAGATTTGAAGGGCTTTTCATAGCATTTTTTTTTATTCCATACATGGCATTGCAGTATATGGTGATTTGAAAGAAAATGGCTCCCATAGGCTCAGCAGAGGGAGTGGCACTACTAGGAGGTGTGGCCTTGTTGGAGTAGGTGTGGTCTTATTGGAGGAGGTGTATTTCAGTCTCTTCCTGCTGCCTTTGGATCTGGATATACAACTCTCAACTACCTCTCCAGCACCACATCTACCTGTATGCCACCATGCTTTCCATCATGACGATAACAGATTAAACCTCTGAACTGTAAGCCACCTCCAATTAAATGTTTTCCTTCATGAGTTACTGTTGTTGTGGTGTCTCTTCACAGCAATAGAAACCCAATATAAGACACAGTAGATATAAACTGTCATTTTAAATTGATATTTGAGAATCCCAAAGTTCATTTTCATATTCATCCCAAGAATATAGGCATATAAATGACAACATTGTCCTCAGTAAGTCTATGTTTCTCTATGGGGAGGTCACACAAAAAGCCTCTCTGTCATAATCTTCCATCTTACTTTCTCCTGTTTCTTGTGTTCCCGTTGTTATTATTCATCTTTAGACTCTCCATAACTAACTTAAGGTTTTTGACCTTGTTTCAAAGGCATTTTTATATTTATAAGTGTATGTATTAAGAATGGCTGAGTGCAGGGCTGCCTCCCACTCTTTTACTGGCTTTTGGAATCCTGCTCCTTATACTGGGTCACCTTGCCCAGCCTTAATATAGGGAGGGTGGTGCTTAGTCTTACTGTAACTTAATATGCCATGTTTTGTTGATACTCATGGGAGACCTGCCCTCCTAAGAAGAAACTGAGGAGAAGTGGACTGAGGAGTGGGAACGGGCCTGGGGTGGTGGGGGGAGGGACTGGGAGGAGAGAAGGGAGAGGAAACTGTGGCCATGCTGTAAAATGAATGATGAATGAATGAATGAAAATAAATACATTTAAAATAAAAAATAAAATAATAAAATTCTGTTGTATGTAGAAAAAAAAGAATGGCTGGGTGCATGAGACAAAGGTCTTTATTTTCTGCATTTAAGTCAGGGACATTTTATAGAATAGATACAGCATGATTTCATTCTTTTTTCTTTTTTCTTTTATTTATTTATTTATTTATTTATTTTGGTTTTTCAAGACAGGGTTTCTCTGTGTAGCTTTGTGCCTTTCCTGGAACTCACTTGGTAGCCCAGGCTGGCCTCGAACTCACAGAGATCCGCCTGGCTCTGCCTCCTGAGATGATTTCATTCTTTAGATATATGCAGAGATTTTGAATTGGTATATGACTATTTTAACCATGTATTCCTATTCTAGTTTTACAAAATAACTATGCTTATTATATAATATTTTTATGTGATATGGGTTTCTTAGAGACAAAGTTTGTAAAATTTAATTGGAGTGTCACTTCATATCGACATATGCTATTATGCATCATAAGGGTATTTGATCTGTACATGTGGTACGATTCTCTATAATCACATATTTTGGATTGTTTATTGCAGATGCTGCCAATACAGTTAGCAATCCAATTAAATGGCTCACTACTGGAGCTGATAACATAGATTCAAATTAAGCCTCATCGTTTTATGGGCTAAATAGAGGGAGCTGGACTCTGTTGTTAGACCCATCTCGCTGGGTTTGCCAGACACTGAACACTAATGCTGTACGAAGAACAACATGAATGGCAGGGCTGATGGACCAGAGTCCAGTTTTGCATCAGGGATTTTCAGTTGGGCAAAGTGAAGCACAAGTGTAAGCTAGGTTTCAATCACCTGTAGAATCTGTCAGGTTGGTCAACTTTTCAGAGATTCATTTAATGCATGTTTGGACATAAAATTTAAGTTTTGAGGTGGAGTCTCACTTTGTAGCTCAAGATGGCTAGGGACTTATGGTGAGACTCAGTACCCTGAGTGCTGGGATTATAGATGGGAGCCACTATGTCTAGTGATGCAAATCTGGAAAAATGCCAAGGGGACCAGAATTCCGACAGTTTCCCTTGCTTTGCATCTTCCTCTGGATTCTTCGCTTCCTTAAATGTGACTTGGAAGACGTTCCTGATCCTTTGAGAATCCAGTTTCATTTTCAGCCAAATGCAGAATGCTGTGAAGATTAAAGCAGGTAGGCAAGACATAGGAAGTTGTCGGAACAATGCCTGTAAGGAGGCAAGCACTCAGTGCAAGTCATCTCTGGTTTAAACTCAGGAAATATAACTGGCAAATGCAGCAAAGGAAGAAACATGTGCTGGAAGAAGATAGTTCCCAGGCAGGTGTTAGATTCCATGATAATTTGAAGGGCAAGATAGATAAGTAGTTTCTCCACTGAGCCAACCTTAGAGAACAGTGAATTGGCAGTCTGTCCACAGAGTGAACCTTGGGGAAGCCATCAAACAGAGTCAGAGAATGGGTGAAAATCTAAGTGACTGTACCAGGCTGGGTATCTGGTCCTATACATACATGAGCAGACCAAAATCTCTTGAGAAGTAGCAGTTTGACATTGCGAGATACCTGCCAGCCTCTGGGTTTGCTTGCAGATTGGGATGAGATTTGCAGCAAGATGAAGTCTAGCTGTGGGCACCTGAAAGGAAATAAGGCAGCAAAGAGGAATAGCATTGAGGAAGCAACATTGAATTCTTTTTCACAAATACCAACCTCTGTGAGTACCAGCAGGAGGAAGAAGGCAGTGGAGGTTGAGGTAGTTAACAGCAACTATGGTGGGATAGAGATGAGTCTTGGATGATACATCCAGCTGTGGGATGAATAAGCAGAGCAAAGTGGGAAGCAAAAAGTCACCAGAGGCCCTGAGACTGGGGTGAGGGTGATGTGTATCATGAGTCACTGGTAGTCTGATTAAAAGAGAACTGTAATTCAGGCTTCATAGGTTGGAGTCAGGATTGCACACACACATGAAATAGTGCAGTCTTCAAAGAAAATTAGTTTGGAAGAGACTGGAATGAGAGGGAATGGAAAAACAATTACAATGTGTGCATGTTTAAGAGTTTACTGCTGTGTGCACATGTGTGTATCTCAGTCATTTTGTGCTGCTTTGTTAGAATACTATAGATTCAGTCATTTATGAAGAACAGAAACTCGGCTTCTAATATGTCTCTTTTAGTACTCACATCCTTCAGTGGAAAGAACACTGTTCCTCGTAAGACATAAACACTTTTGCAAGTCTTTTTAATGATGGCATGCATTCATTGATGATGACAGAGCTTATACCCAAGATCCTTGCATTGGGACCTACCTCCCAATACTGTTGCATATGGGATTAGGTTTCAACATGAGATATGGTAGAAATGGTCAAATTATGACAGATTAATAGACATCACACACATGCACACACACGCACGCACGCACACGCACACCAGAAATGACACAATCTTCAAAAAAAAAAGAAAGTTTGGAAGAGAGTGAGTGAATTGAAAAAAATATTTCATAATGTGTGCATCTTTATAAGTGTGCTGGTGTGTGTGCACAAGTGTACGCATATATGTGGAGGCTGGCGGACAACCTCGGGTGCATTCTCAGGGACCTTATTTGAGACAGGATCTCTCCTTAGCCTGGATCTCAACAAACAGGTGAGTGGTCCAGGACCCTATGGATCTTCCTTACTCTAACTCCCTGGTGCTAGAGCTACAAGTACATACCACCACAGTCAACACTGTTAGGTGAACTTTAGGACTGGACCCATATAAGCAATGCATATGTTTACAAGACAAAGACGTTATTAGCTCAGCCAATCCCCAGCCTGACAAAAGCCTTGTAGAAGTTCACCCGTGGGTCAGCCCAATGTATGTAGTCTTTTAACTTATTGTAGCAAACTTATGCTGAGTAAGAGGCAAGGATGACTGGTTGTTTTTTGTTTTTTTTGTTTGTTTGTTTTTTTTTCCTGCAAAGGAAATGGAGGCTTATTAAGGTGAAGCAGCTTGAGCTGAACCCTAATGGCACAGACCTGTAATTCCAGCTACTTCGGGGCCCGAGGTAAAAAGGTTACAGGCAGGAGGGCCCCAAGTCCAAGGCCTGCCAAAGGCTCCACATGGGGGAGGGGGGCAAAAGCCAGCTGAGGCAAGTGATGCTCAGTTTCAACAAAGGAGAAGTAAAAGTAGAAAGAGAGGCTGGAGAGCTGGCTAGGTGGTTGAAAGCACTTGCTGCTCTCTCTGAGGACCTAAATTGAATCCCCGCGCACATGTTGGGTGGTGGACAGCTGTCTGTATCTCCAACTACAGGCAATCAGGTGCCTTCTTTTGGCCTCCCTGGGAACCCTCACACAAATGTCACACAGGCAACAGACACACACACACAGACATACACAGACAGACGGACAGACACACTCCCCTAGGCATTCATAATACACACAAGTATTAAATGTAATGTAAAAATTCTTTTAAAAAGCTAAAGGGGGTCTGAGGATAATCTAGGTCAGTGGAAATGTGACTATGTAACACACCTGAAGCCACAGGTTCTGTTTCTAGTGCAAAAAAGAAATTGAAAAGGTACAGCAACTTGTCCAAGCTGCTCACCAACTACAGTAGCTTCAGCAAGGGGCTCTTTCGATGACAGATTATGCTCCTTTTCTTTCTCTTGATGTTTGTTTCTTTCTTGCTGCTGGCTCCACCCCTCTTGTACTCTGGACCTTCTTAGGACTTTCCTATTGTTTACCTTTACTTCTGCTGTCTTTCTTATATTTGTATTTCTGGCACTTTCCTTTAATACGAATCATCATAAGGCACGACTCCTTAAGTGGGGTGTCTATCACCTTCTTTGAGAGGTAACCAGAGAATATTATGGAAGCTGATGAACCTGTTTTTTTTTTAATTGTTGTTTTTTGTTTTTTTAAATTATAATTTCACCATCACTTACCAATGCTATAATTTTGACCCAGAACATAACGCCTTTAAGCATTTTAGTTGCCATATCTGTAAGAAGCATGAAAGCAAGACATCATGTACCAGATTGTGGTGAGGGATAACATCAGATATAAGACAGCTGGTTTATATGGAAGAGTCAAACATTTAGTTCTTCCCTATTTTCTTATAACTGAATTGTGATACGGTTCAGAGGAGATGTTAAGCTTCTCACAGGAGAATGAAAGAATATGGAGCAAAATAAAGAGGAAAATTTATTAATGAAACACAAGTAAATAGGGAGAAAAGGTTGGTTGTGCTCATTCTGCAAATCACAGCTAATGATACTTTGTGCCAAAAGCTATATGTCAACAGTCATAAGATCAACCTCAGTTCATAACCTGTCTGTTCATTAAACTTGAAGCAGGCAAGTAGATTGCACTCAAAACTCAGGAGACTGAGTCAGATCACTGTAAAGGAATATTTTATTTGTTATTGGTCCATTTGACTTCCAGGATAAAAGATACTACTTAGCAAATGATTTATATCATGAAGAGACTGATAGATAGTATAATGGATGAGAGAATGAAGATGAAAAATTATTTCAATACTTTCAAATAATGGACCCAAACTAACAAGATGGAATTTAATGGGAATCAGAGTCAAGACCTTCATTAAAGTTCATGCCATGAAGTCTTTATTATAAGGAAGAACAGATATTCATAAGACATAATTCATATGGAATCTATAAATTATGAATTGTATTTCAATGTTTAGTTGATTGAAATTAAGAGAACTTACATTTTAAAATGATCCTGAAAAAATAATTGCATCATGAGACAGGGACTTGAAAAGAAATTGGGGATGGTGAGAAATTATACAAAGGGTCTATACTACTTTTCTGTTTGCTTTTATGTAATATCATCTAGCTGAATTTGACCATGAGTCACACGTCCTTCCCTTAGTGATTATGAGTGATGCATAGTTTTGGAGCAGATTTTGGTCTGCTGCTTGGCCAAAATCCAGTATTTGTCTACTTGATGTCTTCTAGTTGAATCTTCCTTTCCTGATGCTCAATAATGCTAAGGAAGTCTGGCACATGAGTTGCAGAAATGGTCTCCTGTGGTTTTGGGTTTATATTGGTGTATATGGATTTCTCAGGGAGTAAGAGACAGTGTCCCAGTTCCAAGCACTGAAAATATCAGTTTTTCTGTAGGAGATTCTCCAAATGCCTTGGTCAACTCTCAGTTCAGACACAGGTTTCATAGTTCTTGTTGGAGATTCTGGACCATAAGGTACAACCAAGGATACTTGATGTCTCATGGCCACTGGTTCTTCCTCAGTCCAGATAAGCAGTGCTGAGCACTCTATGTGCAGATGTACAGTTGTGATATTTACACTCAGCACTACCTCCTGTGGAGCAACATAAGCCACTTTTTAACTTCTAGCTCATGACTCTACGCTAGTGACATGCTGTCATCTAGAGTTTTGATTAACCAATCAAATTTAGCTACCTACCTCCATTGTTATACCACATAGATCTGTTTCTCTGAAGTCACACACACACACACACACACACACACACACACACACACACACACAGTGACTTTTAACTTTTCCAACATTCACTAGAGAAAGATTGGAATTTAATGGAGTTCATTGATTCTCTTCCCCTTCTCTTGGTTGTCTTCTGGGATCCCAGTATCCTGCAGTGTAAGAAGCATCATTTTACCATGAAACACCTTTCCTTCTACCCTCATGAAACTGTTTTTAAAAGACCTTGCTTGGTAAAGAGTATGCTTACACATAAGTAATTTGTTGTTTTTGTTTTGTGCATCAGTGCATATAGAGAGTGAGAATGTTTGATAGCATTGAACTTCATGTATATAACCAGTATAATCAGTACATAACTGAGTTCTTACGTTCCTCTTATGAAGATGGCGGTGATGTTAGTGGTGATATACATGTGATTGCCCTTCTTGGGTGTTTCAATTTATCTTCAGCTGGTATCTGAAGTCCACTTGTGACAGAAGCAGATTTCCTTGCAAATATTAGGTTTATGCTTTCTTAGCCAGTGGTTGACTGTTAGAAAGTCTAAAATAAAAGAAAAATAAATAAAAGTAGGCTAGAGGCTTGTTATATGTGTATAATACTTAAAAATTGAATTCATCATTTTTAAGGCATAGAGTATTTTCTTCTAAGAGAATAATGACAGAGAGCCATTAAGATACAGCAATGGGTTGAAGATCAAGTGATGTGTAGAATATTTGTGTGCACTGAGGACAGTTTCCTTGTAGAAGTGAAGAACAAGTAAAGAAAAAGGAAACATTATGAGTTGGTTGTTGTTGGTGGTGATGTTTTTTGTTTGTTTACTTGTTTGTTTGAGATGAGGGTCTCACTATATAGCCCTGGCAAGCCTGGAACTCATTATGCAGACCCTGCGGTTCTTAAACTTGTGGTTATTCTCCTGCCTCTGCCACCCAGCTGCTAGGATTACACGTGGGCATTATCATTCTCAGCATACTGATTATTTTGATGCAAAAAGAGACAATGTGTGGAGTAGATCCCTATGTAAAATTACCATACATTACTCCTATTCTTTTCTTTGATTTTCTTCTTCTAAGCAGAGTGTTTGGTAAAGTATTATAACAAGTCTGCCAAAGCTAAATCTCTCAAGACATGAATTCTTTTGCTCTTGTGAAGCAAACAGTCTTCCAGTCATTAAAATGTTAGCAACTAAACATGACCATCTAACAACTTCAAAACAGCAGGGCAGCTTCATGTTTCAGCAGCCTCCTTTTGATCTAGAATCAGGCATCTTCATTATATTATCTGTCTCACACTCCCTTTCGGAAGGTTTGTTCTTCCTTTATCTATTCTGGGTTTGTCTCTCTCTCTCTCTCTCTCCAGTTCTCAGGTGTCTGTTTTTAATGGTATGAATAATTTAAGTGAGTAAGCTGAGTGGCTGGCATCATACCCTGTGGATGTATTTCTCAACTAGACTGTTTCTTCATTTGAGAAGTTGCAGCATCATTTTCAGTAATTATTTCATGACTCTACCTTCTGCCTTACTGGGAGAATGCTGAACAAAGGGAAAGGAAGCATTAGAAATGGGAAGTAATTCCAAAGTTGTTTTCATTTGTTGATTCATGAACACAGGCATACGCAAACTTAGCTATTATAACCTCTTAATTAGAAACACTCATCATTTGCAAGCATTTTATTATTTTAGTTACCTCAACTCATAATTATGTGAACCAAAAATTACCAAGGTAACTAAAGCACAGAAGTCATTTTTAATGGTCAATGTTTGGTAATGGAGTAAGGTACTATGATTCTCTTTTGAATTAGAAAGATACTTTATTCTTTTTGGAAAAACACTCATGAGAACAATGCTTCCTGAATCTATTTAGGTATCACTTCTTTCAGCTTAAATTTTTTACTTCAAGTTTGTCAAATGACTATAATGGGAAAGTGTTGATTTGTTTTCCTTTTTACTGAAAAAATTGTTTAGGAGAATAGAAAGAAGGTCAAACCTTCTTTTATTATAATATTAAACATAAACTAAAAATTCTGCAGAAAACTATTGGAAATTGGCTAATTTGAGGGTAAAAGAGAGCATTGCATTTATTATTGCATCTGGGTATTTTCTTATCCCACATAAGATGTTATTCAGCGTTGTTTTTGTAGTTCTTGAAAGTAACCAATACAATGAAATAGTATATGACACTTTACAGATATTCAATAGATTTTGTTGAGTTTTGAATAAATAAATCTAGCATTGTTGTAGCTGAATTACAAATTCCCTGGGAAATGTTTGCCATTTTTAAAAATTTCAGGTTGCTATTCTTCCACATGGGAAGCTGAAAGCAGACACAGTAGATTTTTAAAATGAAAGCATAATATTCAAGCCATCACAGTAATTAGATTCATTAATTGTAATTAGAGAGTTGGGAGATGATCTTCATGGATTCATCTGCCACAGTTCAGGGAATTGCAACTATCCATGTCTCTAGAGTAAGGTTTTATATAGATAAATGTTAATGTAATACTGTAGCCTTTGTAGTGTTGAGATAAAAATATGAGAATTATAGTCTTTGGTTTTTGTTAAGTAATCTTCTTGGGTTTTGCTCTATTTAAATAACCCAAAAAGGATATATTATATAATGTGGTATTCAGGACTTCAGACATAATTCCCGTGTATTTATGTATAATTTGAATGGAGTACTGAAATAAACAGGTGGTATGTTACATCTATCCCAAGGAAATTATTGTTCAGAAGAAATAGAGTATTATTTTCTGTATTCTGGAATTTGAAATCCATTAAGCAATAAATTGTGATTTATGTCCAAACCTCACTTGGAGCCCTGCAATATTTAAACTGAGTAGATATGATAGCATAGCTTTCCAAGTGTGCTGTTGGCAATGAGCCCTGACCAACCCCTGGAAATATTCACGACTCAGAGACAGAAATATGCAGAACTGTAGGAAGCTGAAAATTGTAATCACAAGACTACATGGATATATAATCTTGTTTGTAGAAACAATTGTAAGCAAAAATTAATTAAACTTATATGTGGGGCAGACTGCTGCCTAAATTTTTTCTAGTGTCAAAGCCTAATTTAAAGTATTTAAGGAGACAAAGCATTTCAAATAAAGAAGTAAAAGATACTGAAAATAGCATTTTACAAGCACACACGTAGGCACATAGATATACTTGTGCTAGAATATACTGAGGCTGGATGTACTACAATATTTTAATTTTCTTATGGTTTATTTACCAATCAACTATTCAGAGGTCACTGTGAGAAAATATTTTGGGGTACTACTTACTTTTGATTAGTGGAGTCATGATTTGTGGGTGGAAAACAAAAATCAACTGTTATTTTTGAAATTGTGTTCCATTTCTGTGGTGACCTCTGTCCTTCTCTACCATTCCTGAGAGCTTTGCTTTTAGAATAGATTGGAGCACAATTAATTTAAAAACAGCAGCAGCAATACAACAGAAACGCCACAGCGAGCCTTCCAGGACACACTCAGGAAGTAGGAGAAGAAGAGCAGGAATGAGCAACAATTTAATTGCTTTCTCTTCTGTGTTTACTTGGTGTGGGGCAAGGGCTGAGGAAAGAGGGCAATTACATTAACTGGGCTAGAAATTTTGCCATATAACCACTGAGAGAAAAAAAAATCCTTGCAAATATTTTGCAAATGATTTAGTGTTGGTTAAATCCATTGCATGTTTTTACCATGAATTTTCTATTTAAAAAGTTTTTTTTTTAAAAATCTGGTTTTAAGAGAGAAAATGCAATCCATATGTTACTGATGCATTCACACTTATCATATTTTGCATGAGTAAGTTGGTGTCCAAAACCTTTTGGGGTTTTCAACCAGGAAGTTACATTTTACAGCACCAAAAAGGACGTTGGACCTGGAAAGGTTTTGAATTTGATTTAAATTCAGAATCCAAGGAATTTGAGGGGGTTCTAAGCTTGGCAATGTGCCCTCACCCTAGTTAACATATTGATGGAGTTATATATATTCTTATACACATGGGTTAAAAGTACAGCTGTTAATTCTGTTTTGATTTTGATGCTAGATATATTCCTTTTGACTTCCTGGTTTGTTTGCCATGAGGAAACAATTGGACACTTGTTTTATTATTCAAAAAATTTTTATATATTGACCTATATCCTTAAATATACAATAAGTGTTATCAAATATGTAGCAAAGCTGGTGTGTGGAAAATGCATAATTTTCCCTAAGGGCTATTTGCTAATATGGAACACAGGCCTCTAAAATGTGATGAAAGGAAGGAGTGTGGAACAATGGGTCATGACGGCTAATTTTATAGGGAACACATGCATACAGTCTAATCTAAAACACATGCTCTAGCAGTTATAAGGCAAAGGCACAGAGAATTAGACAGGAATTCTACTTCATAAAAACGAAAACAGTTCCTTCTTTCTCTCGCATTTTTTTTTTTTCTAGGAAAAAGATCCCATTCACTAATGCTTTAACAGTTGCAAGGCCCACCCACAAATCTCGCGTACTGTTGCAACTCTCTCCTCCAGGTATGGCCCGCTGTGCTCGATGATTCAAAGATGTGATATGGCAGTAGAGGTGGAGGTTCCCGGATGCATTTACCGTCTTTTATATGCAATCTTTATGAACTGTTGTTCAGAACAACAATATTGGGTGGTATTGGTTACTTCCCATCTCTTAAACAGAGGGCCCTTGTTTTTAATCCTCGGGGGAATCGTACGGGATCATTCCACCATCGCTCATTTTGAAGCAGAGAATTTGAGTTGAAGGTGGTTAAGCTGTTGAGTCCTCTATTTTGAAGAGCTTTGAGAGGGGCCACATAGTAAACATCAAAGCAATTAGTGCTGGAATCATCATGATTGAAAAAAAAAAAAAAGACCAAGTTTTTCTGTAATGGTTAAATTTTATGTACCATCTTGCCTGGGACCCAGATATTTGGCCAAGCATTACTTTGGAGTGTGTCTCTGATTGTTTCTATGTGAGGTGTGACTAGGCAAACTAAGTGAAATAAATTACCTCTACCATTGCTCCAGTGTGAATGGTCCTTGTTCTGTGTACTGGGGCCTGGCTAGAAGAAAATTCCAGCAAGAGAGGATCTGCTCACAAAGAGAACCATGATATAGAGGGTTTTTTTTTTCTTTCTTTCTTTTTTTTTTTTTTTCAATTTTTGCTTTGAGGTCAGCTGCTTGATCCCCGCTAAGGCTTTCATAAAATACAATTTTAGTTGATGGATTCATTAAAATCCATAGTCTGTTCCTTAATCCTCTAGGCTCATCAAAATGACTCTCTGAGCATACAGTAAGTATATTAACCTTTCTGGAACAAACTCACACTAATTAATTTAGTAGAGGGGATTTCTAGAGAAGCTTCTTTTATTTGGAGATGGGGAGGGCATACTGAGATTGAACCCACGGTCTCATACATGCTAAGCAGGCATTCTACCCTTGACCTATACCCCTAGCCTGTAGACTCTTAAATAACCTCTTAAAATTTGCTTAGTTCCCTTTGAATGACTTGGAACAGAACGGTCAATACATTTGACAAAACTAAAAAGATAGTTCTGTAATTCATAAGAACATAATCAACATTAATGTTTCTGGAGACCTGAATTCTTGAAAAGGAAAGGCAGCCATAACAAGAACCCGAATATTTAAACCATACAGGAGTTAGAGAAGCACCTCCCTAGCAGCCATCCAAGGCAGAGAACACAGTCACTCAAGTCCTTTCTGTATGTGTGTTGGATGCACTTGGATCTGATGCCCTCATCTCTGCTCATTTTCACTGTGGATGGATTCAGAATTTCTTCTGGTTCACTACTTGCACATCGCGTCTTACTCAAGAATAGGTCTACAAGGCCATCTTGTCTTGGTTTTATCTTCCAGAGGACCCATTGCTTCCTTGTCTTTGGCCTACGTCGCTGTCTGTTTTCAGCCTGATGGAGAGGTGTCAATTGTTTTGCTCCTGAAAACCAAAGGTGGGTGGCAGTCACTCACCAGTCACCTACCCGCAGAGCCCTCCAGCTCCTTGCCACTCACAGAAGGATGTTACCACACAGTTGAGAGTATTATTTCTGAATAACCTTGACTAACTTGGAAACATAAGTAAGTCATTTGCAAACTTTGAATTATTAATAGTAACAAATTGCTTGCAACGGACTGACAGACCGTTGAGTCTTGACCTATGTTTCTAATAGAGAAGATAAGTGGTTAGTTATTTTGATCCCTTAAAACCCTCATATCTAGGAAGATGATAATGCGCACAGCACATAGGCAACTTTGAATTTGACTTATGTGTCAAAGGAAGCAATTTTGACACCATAAAGAAGATTCTGTAATTTTGTAGGGCCTTTTATTTTGATTTTTATTCTTTGAGATAGAGTCTCCATATGAAGACCAGACTGGCTTCAACCTCACATAGTGCTGGAACTAGAGGTGTGCACCACCATGGCTGGCCCTTTCTGCACAATTTTGAAGAAAAAAAAAAAGGATTGAATGAACTCCTTACCCATGGGGCATGTTTTCAGTGCCTAGAGAAAGATAATAACTTTAAAGCATTTCAGAGAGTCCAGAAAAAGAAAAGAAAAAGGTAAAAAGAGACAGAACACACAAAGAAAATAAACCCTACAGCTCTCAGTATGTCAGGGTGCAAGGAAAATAATTATTTTTCATCAAGAAAGAACTGGGTAATGGTGAATTAAGTTTGGAATTGTGCTTTGTTCTTTCTTATTCTCTCCATCTATTCATAGGTCAGAAGAGAAGTCATTCAGGACTTGTATTTCCTGGCTCATCTCTTCCTTCCTTCTCTCCTGAAACTGTGGGAAATCAGCTTTAAAAATCATTTGAGAGAAATAGGCATTAACTTACCCATTTCCAAGTAGGCTTTTCTTCCGGCATATAAGCCAGAAAGGGCTTTAGCAAAGAAGGGAAATATCACTGAATAAAACATTCACAAAATTCCTTTTAATTGAATAGAGTCACTAATATTTATACTTTACTGATTTACTTATGAACATTTCTTTGGCCAGCATCTGTTCCGTCTCTCCAGCACCTATTTCATTGATAATTCCTTGGAGAAGGAAATATAGGTGAATTTATTTTCCAGACCTAATCACTCTAGGTAGCTACATCTGCACCTGGTACAGCTTTAGATACCATATTTTATACAGAATCATAATAAGTCAAGAATGCAAACATTAAAATGTCTTCTCGTCTCAATCACAAGTGGATGATTTTTTTTTTTGCCTGTTAAGTCATCTGGATCCTTAAACTTTTCCTTCTCAAGGCTAATTCTTCTACCACAGTGTCTGGGACCCTGAGCTAGAGGTGTGGCATTCCCTCGTGTCTATTCCCATTAGTTCTGGAGTAAATCTAACTTCATGGTATTTTCTGTGTTGGATACTATAGAACAGGAGGGGGGAGGCTTCATTATAGAACCGTGGACTTTCTGTCATTGAAAAGCTAGTACTAGGTAGCTGAAAAGGCTGTGAGATTATATATTGTTTCCTCTTCATTACAGTCCCCATTTCCTTTTTCTAAAAATAGGTAAGTGATTTCTTAGAGAAAAGCAAAGTCATGGAAAAGTAAATCATGGAAGAGATGTGAAAGACTAGAATGTATTTACCTATGAAGGTGGAAAAACCTGCCTGTTCTGTACTCAGCCCTTTCCATATTTAAAGTCTACCAACATGACCAATGTGAACAAGAGACAGGTATTCCTTAAGAGGTAAAGGAACAGGGAAGAATACTGTGGCTAAGACTTTTCCATAAGGCAGTTAGGGATTTAGATGGCACCTTCCTTTTTCTTTCTAAGTCATAAAAGTGTCTGACCTTAGACTTTGGAGTAACCGCAGACACTCTTTATCCAACCCTTGCAGTGCTTTGCACTGTGGCGTCTCCAGACCTCACCATGACCATGAGCCTTAAGGCAGTTCTAATTAACTTGTGCAGATTTATAGGCAGCATGTGTGAAGACAAAACAAAACCACACCAGCCTTCTCCTACTCACCCTGGTCTCAAGATCACAGACATTTCACGAACAAGACGTTGGGGCTGACAAGTCCCTCCTATGGCTCTCAATCGAGTCAGCCTCATGCATCAACCAAATGCAACATGGCTGCCTGGCAATCCCTTTTATTCAGCAGTCTTTACCAGGCCACTGCTCCTGAACATTTTCCTCTTTGCTAGTTAAACTTCTCTTTCATAAACAAATTTGATCTCACACCCCTAGTACTTTCCAGGTGACTCAATTCTCACCTGCACTTGATGATCTATTTCTCTCCCAAAGAGGAATTAGCTCTGACAGTTATTTTCATGTTGCTGGGACAAAACATCTGACCAATGCAAACTAAGGAAGGAAGGTTTGATTTGGGCTTACAGTTTGAGGATTCTGACCATAACAGCAAGGAATTAATAGCAGCAAGAGTTTGAGGCAGCTGGTCACATTGCATCTGTAGCTGGAAATAGATAAATGCTGGTGCTCATCTCCCTCTCTCTCCTTATTCATTCTAGGACTTCAGTTTATGGAATGGTAACACTGAGATGTGGGCTTTTCCATCTCGATGAATCCCAATCTGTGAACGACATCACAGACATGCCTGGAGATGTATCACCAAGGGGGTACCAGATCCCACTAAGTTGACAATTCAGATTAACCACTCCAGGCACCATTTCTGTTCCAAGTGCTTGGAGTAAAAGTGGCCCCTTCTTCCATGCTCTAGAGCCCTGTACCCACCAGTGGTGAGATGTTTATGGCATGAAATGGAGCTGCCCTAGTAGTTAAGGTCTTGGAAGTAGGGGGACCTGTGACATACTGGAATGCATGGTCCCCTGGCCAACACAATACAGTAGCACATTTGGACCTAGAGATCCCGCAGCCTTTCAAACTACAAGCAAACTTTCACCAGCTCCTCCGAGTTTCCTTTTCCTTTGAAACCGGATATTCAGGTTTTATTATCTATTTTAAATTACTGCAGCTACTGAAAATGTATGAACACTGTGAAATAAATTAAAGTCACAGTTTAAATAATCAGGAGAGCCTACGCGTTTGAGGTCTTTGTTCTACCCTTTCTATATGAATTACTAATACGTTCTTCTTGTGTCTGTGCATCAAACCCTCTTCTTTGGAGAGCTGTGAAGTCTGGATGTGTCAGTTTTAACTTTAATCTTGATGTATGGACTAGTCTTCTAACTTTTGTGGTTCTTTCACTTTGCACATCTTCACACTGCATGCCATCTCCTTCCATCTGCAGCTAGGGCTGACAACTGTTTTCTGTAAAGGCCCAGAAAATTAATAATTTTGACTTTGTGAGCAACTGGGCCACAGTAGCAGGAAACTAACCAGTGCATCTGTGTTCCAATAGCATGTGCATGCACACACACACACACACACACACACACACACACACACACACGTATGCACCTCAAGCAGATTTGCCTGTGAATCATATAATTTGCTGGCCTTTATTGAAGGAATGATAAAGAGGCCCATAGTAAGGGATACAGGACTCTACCTGATGTGTCTTCTGCTTCTTCCTACATTTTTACTTCTGTGTCCCATCCCTTCCCTGTAAGTTAACCAGTCACAACAATAGATCACAATTATAATTTGTAACATTTCTCATATGCCAGATATAGGTCTAAAGTTTTTGGCTGTGGAATTGTGAACATTGAAAGAAAGTTAAGGGATGGGTAGCTTCCTTTTATAGATGAGCAGACTGGTACACTGGTACACAAGAAGGTGACTTCATTTGTCCAAGGTCACATAGACCAGAAGTAGAAAAGCTGGAATGTGCACTCATGCAGTCAGCTTTCAGGATTCAAGCTCATAAACATTGTATTGTTCAGTGTCTTTGAGCCTATCTCCAAATGAGTGTGATGTAGGAAATTCACCATGTCCCTCTATGTGTGTTCCTTTATTCAGTAATTCTACTTCGGCCCAGAAAAGTGGGTCCACTATTTCTTCTTTTCTGGCTTCCTGTCTGTGCTTGGTTTTTGTATACGCTAATTACTGCACTCAGAATTTTGGACAATTGTCTTCTTTTGAAATGATGCTTTCCTTAGAAATCAGGTTGTATGCAGGGGCCCTGACATCGCGAGTACTTAACAATTGCTTGCTGCTTTGAACTGGAAGGTTATTTAACCTGGAGTTTCCACTGGTTTTAAGTTTTGCATCAGTTCCTTTTATGCTGGGATAAAGTGAGAGTTTTGGTTTAGTTTGCCTCAGAAATGGCCCTTTTTCAAAAAATTTCTCTTTTGAAAAATCATTTATTTTTGAGAATTTCATATATGGGTGTTGTATTTACGTAACTTTCCTCCCTCCTCCCCTCAACTCCTCTCATGTTCTCCACTCCCAACCCCCTCTCAAATTCATATATAAACGGCTGACCACTTGGTATTGAAAAATCCGTTAGCTGTCTTATCTCTGGGAATGGCTTAGTGCCCCTATCTCGGTACTCATTAACTGCCTGTAGTTCTTCGTCTAGGTGCGGGGTTTTGGGAGAGTTCCACCATCCACGTTGGTTCTCCATCTGGTGTTTTCCATGTTCAGATTTAGCATAGGCAGTCACGTTGAGATTTTATGGATGCTGCTTCACTCCCATGTATAGCACACAATCTTGCAGCAGATGTCCTGGTCCTCAGGCCTTTACAATCTTTCTCTTGCCTCTTCTATGACGTTCCTGAGCCCTAGGTTTGTGTTGTGTTACCATAGGGTTGTGTAGTAAATGTGTCAGTGGGGTTAAGCATGCCATAGTCAGCTGTTCTCAGCATTTTGACAAGTTCTGGCATTCTATAATGATCCCCATCTGCTGTGAAGAGAAGTTCCTTTGATGAGGAGTGAGAGCCACACTGATCTGTGGGTATCAAGGTGAGTATTTAGAATGCAGTTAGGAATTATATTGGTTTAGGAATGTGGCAGTAATAGGCTGTCATCTAGGTTCCATGGTCTCATTAGCCATGGGTAGCTGACTGGGTTTACAGTACCACATATGGATTCCCTCATTTCGAATGGCTTTTAAGTCCAATCAGATGGCTATTGGCTACTTCTAAGATATAAGTGCCACCGGTGCACCTTTGGGGACATGTCATGTTGTTCATTGCTGTGGTTCGTAAGAGTCATAGCAAGATAGGTCTTGCTTTTCTTTTCCTGTGGCAGTTTACATAGTACCCCAGAACTCTGAGAGATAGTTCTTAGGGTAGAGGATTCCTAGATCATTTGCAGCTCAATTCATCCAAATACCACGTAGGAAGTGTGTGCTGTCTTCAGGGATCAGGACCAATTTCAAATTCGTAAAGGCAATAGCAATAGCCCATGTTTTAGGGATCTCGTAGAGTCCCCTGACAGACAACTTGAAAGGTGGTTTCTCATAATTGGTACTGGGGGTTTTGTTAAACAGTCTATGACTCATGGGGAGAACATTACCACTCCAAGTGGCACAACTTCACATACATTTATATACACATTATCTGCAATTTTAGGTAAAAATAAAGTATGATTCCCTATGGCTTTTTCAAACATTTTAAATGTTAATGATTCCTTTCTCCCATCCGCTCTTTTTAGCATTCTTTCCTCTTCAGCCATTAAAGCCCCTCTTCCCACTTCTTTCTTCAAAGAACTTGTGTCTTACTATTCTTCTCTATTCCTACCATAGTCTCTTTTTTACTTCCCTGGTTTCTGTGGTAACAGGCCCTGAGACAGATTCATAAGCAAAAGAAGGGTGTGTGTAATAATGGGGAAGAGGCAATGAAGGAATTTTGTCTACAAAGTATGTATATTATCAAGGCACCTACTTTGCACCTAATTCTAGCTTAATCTTGCTGGGGATGCCCTGAAAGACAGTCTGTCATGGTATCATTCTAGTGTTCTACCCAAGGGATAAGGTTGTCGGGTATTTCTATGTTATTCCTTTTGTTAATAAGCTGAAGGCTAGTCCCAGGGGGAAGATAATAACAAACATATTCAGAGTGCTGTGCAGGTGGGCATGGTAGACTTTGTTGGCTAAAGAGAACCTCTGGGCATAGCAGTGCAGGTGGTAGAAGTTGCTGGTCCAGCCAGTGTGTCCTGGAGTGTCAAGGGCTGGTGATCACAGGCAGGGAGCCCACAGCATCTGCTCTGTCTTCACTCCAAATTCATGAAATTGGTCAGAAGGTGGAGAAGTCATTTCTCCGTGTTTTTTTTTTAAATGATACTTTAAAAAAGAGCTATAGAGGTAGAATTTTTCATAATTATTATATTTTACTCTGGAAATTTTGGAATATAAGCAAATTTCATTTTCTAAGACTTCTAATATTGACTTGCAAATGTATCTGCTGGGGTTGTCTTCAGTTAGTGTACGAAAGTACACTACAAGCAGAATACTCAGCACTTTGATAAATGGCACTTTAGAGATATAACAATTTTTTATATCAATTTAATTTGAATTAGACTCTTCAGTTGCCATTTATAACAGACTTTTATAGTGTGTACCCTATTTCTAAGTATCTGAGTAGACTCAGAAAAATAAAAATATATTTTTAGGATACACAAAGTAGCACATGGGATACATTTTTAGAGTAGAATATAATAATTGCTCCATTAAAGATATGAGTATAAAGTCAAGGTGCCACAATAGAAGAGCTAACAATATTAATTACACATAAGAAAAATATAAATGTGGATATCTTAAAATTTCCCTCAAATAGAAAAGGAGTTTCTTGCTATTTGAGTGTCCCAGGTCCTCTTACATTATGAGTTAGTTCTCACAACTTCTCAAGTTTTTCAGTTTTTAACATGGCACTGTATGCAACAGGAATCATTAACTTGACTCTCCCCCCTTGAGGCTGACAGTGGAAAGCTATTGGGATTTTCTTTATTTCTTTATTAAGTTCTTGAAATAAGGGAGCAACAACTTACAGGCAGTAAAGGAAAGGAATGTGTAAGATGCCCAGCAGATATAATAGTCAAGAATATTAGAGAGAGGGAGAGAGAGAGAGAGAGAGAGAGAGAGAGAGAGAGAGAGAGAGAGAGAGAGAGAGAGAGAGAACTATCTGATATTTTCATCTTGAGGAGCAGAGTGAACAGTGAACCAGCTAGACAAGACAGGACAGTGATGCCACGTGGGGAACTCTGAGTTCAGTTTAAAGAGCCCTGGAATTTTCCAGGTAGAGTTGTGCAGGCACGCTGTTAGATTCCCTTAGGAACGAATTGGCTTGTCAGGGGATTCACAAAATAGTGATAATGATGATATTTGAGATAATGACGACAATAAATAATTCCATTCCTACCATAGTGGGAATGTAGGCAATCATTTAGGAATTTCTCATATATCTTGGCAGGAATTTATCTCACACAGTTGAAGCTACCCGTTTGTGATGATTAATCTCCATCGTCAGTTTGACGGGATACAGAATCACCATGGAAACACACCTCTGGGGATGTCTATGAGGGTGTTTCCAGAAAGGTTTAAGCAGAGAAGGAGGAACCCGAATGTAGGTGGTAGTATCTCCGGGGTGCATTCCCAGCTGAGTGAAAGGAGAAGGCAAACTGAGTACCAGCATTCATTTGTCTTTGCCTCCGACTCCAGGTACGATGTGACCGGCTGTCCCATCTCTGCCACTGCGACTTGCCTGCCGTGATGGACCACACACTCAAAGGGCAAGCCCAAATGAAGCCACCCTTAAAGTGCTCTTCTCGGGGAATTTGTCAAAGTAGCAAGAAAATAACTCATGCGTCGTTATGTTGGGCAGTCCCACGCACCTCCCTTTTCTTCCCGTCCGAAACCTCTTAGCATAACGACCTTTGAACTTCAGTAGCCACAGTCAAGGTGTAAAAATGATTGGTTCTACGTGTGTCCTATGACAGCTGAACTCACCATGGTTTACTTCAACTGGCATTTTAGGAAAGATTCCTTTTGCACGTTGTTATAATTAGGTACAAGATTCATGTTTTGTTTTTTCTTTTTCCTAATACGTGCTAGATTGGTCACAAACATTATCTTCCATTCTTCTCCCTGATAAGAAATTGGAAGCTGAGATGAGTCAGTAGATGTGTCCGTGGCCTCCGCTGACATCTTACCTCCATTCTTCTTCAATGTTGCCTCCAGGTCTCATCTTCACAATATATACTCTACAGAGACCGTGGTAGAACACAGTCACATTACACTTCCTGCCATATCCCATGACTCCGTTGGATACTGCACCAGCCCATGTCTCTTGGTACCTTGGTTTTATCAGCAGCCTCTACTATGTATTTTGCTTATCTGTATTTTAGCTTCTCTATTTCTTTGGTAACTAAGTTCATCCAGAATATGAAGCATTCATATAGGAGGAAAGGGTAACAAAGCAGTTGTTTGCCTTTCTCTGGATGTCGCCTTCTTCTATTCTCTTTTGTAGCAAAGCCAGAATAAAACTACTTCTGTCTGTCTCCATCTGTGGGTCTATTTGCTCTGTCAATCTCATACCACTCCATAAGCATATGCAATACTTTTCATCAAAACCTTTCACTCTGCTTTAGTTTTTTTTTTCTTTTATGCTGCTATGACCAACATCATGACTAAATACAACTTATGGAAAGAAAGAGTTCATTTACCTTGTACTTCCAAGTAGTTCATCATTGAGGGAAATAGGGCAGAAACTCATGTGAGAACTTGAGGCAGAAACCATGGAGAAATGCTATTTATTGGCTTGCTCACTGGCTCATGTTTAACCAGTTCTTATGCAGCTCACACTACCTGCCTAGGTAATGGTGCTACCCATCATCTTCTTTTTCCAAGCTCTGAAGTGTTCATCATCTTCTCTCAACACATCATTCTGTACAGTGACCTCCACAGTAATTTAGAAGAAGAAGAAGAAGAAGAAGAAGAAGAAGAAGAAGAAGAAGAAGAAGAAGAAGAAGAAGA
>CABHPR010154031.1:4259-20054 GCA_902168415.1 Peromyscus melanophrys
CACACACACACACACACACACACACACACACACACACACACAATGGCAGGAGACATTATCACGAGCTGTTATAGGTCACAGGATTATGCAGTAATTATTCAGCCTTCATTTGATAAGGTCTACCCATTAGAATTAAGGATTCTCCTGGAGGAAACCATCATGCAAGACATTTTGGAATCACTGCCTTTTAAATGAATTGGCTGTTTTCTTGCTGTAAATTCTTGCTGTAGCCTTTTCCCATTTGTTACAAATTTGGGATTCATTTCCCACAGTTTAAGGGTGTTCTGATTATTTATTGGGCACAACTTCCCCTGTACATTTGGGATATTTGGATAACATCCCCCACCTATGTGTGAAAACAGTCACATGGTCAAAACCTGTTTCCCATAACCAGGTCTTTGTTCCTTTCTCCAATGTCTGCCTTCCGTCCATTATCTTCACTGGCGGGCATTTGGTCAGTGTGAAGTGTCCAGGTAAAAGTATCTCATGTGAGACATTCTCAGACACCCGAGGACATAGAATTACAAAAGGTCTGAATTTGTTGATTCACAGCCTTTAGATAGACAGGGAACAAGCATGCCCTGATTTCAACCTACCAGTGGATAGGAAAGTGCTGCCCCAAGCTAACCTCGAACTAATAAATTCTTAACTCCTTGTACTTTCACCTCAGCTTACTAATCAGCTGATTATCTAACCACATGGTGGAATGCAGTATTACACACAAATTCCACTTTTCCCTTCTTAGATTTCCCTAATTGATTTAAGTCTCTCCCTCTCATTTGACCCAGTTCCTTTTAAGAGTTCACTGAGGCTTTTACAAGTCACTCCCTCCTTGAGTCTTAAAGAAAGCCTGACAGTTACCTCCTTATGCAGTTCTTATTGGCCTTTTACAACTCTGAAAGAATTCAAGCCTTGTGACCTTGCTTTGGCCAGAGAATTGTTGATTGTATGTGTATAAAAACTGGAAACTTGCCGGGCGTTGGTGGCGCACGCCTTTAATCCCAGCACTCGGGAGGCAGAGGCAGGCGGGTCTCTGTGAGTTCGAGGCCAGCCTGGGCTACCAAGTGAGCTCCAGGAAAGGCGCAAAGCTACACAGAGAAACCCTGTCTCGAAAAACCAAAAAAAAAAAAACAAAACAAAACTGGAAACTTCAGAGACTTGCTTTAGAACAAGAGAGAACAGCAGAGAGATGAGAGGGTTTACTTAGAACAGTAAAGAGACATGGACTGAAAGAGCACAGTGTATAGAGTAATTCCTTATCCCTCAGATTGGATCCTTCGCTGGTTGTAGAGTCTCCTTTGAACTCTGGGAGAAAACCCTTGAGGTCAGCATTTAAAGGCTTTTATTAACACACAAAGTACCTACGTCTACTGTGTGGGGATACAGCTACCAGGAGCCAAATCCATAGCTATATGCAAGCATGTAACAGGACCCAGCAAAGAATAAAGCTGCCAGCATCTAAATCTTGGACTTCCGGGCCTCCAGAATGGTAGACTAAATGAGCTTGCTGCTTAAACCAGGCTATGGCACTTTGTTATAATTGTCCATGATATCTAAGATTAAAAACCAATACAGAGAAGTGTAGTGCTGCCATAAAAAGTGCAAACATGAAAGTGTTTTCAGAGCATGGCGATAAGTAGAGGCTGGGCTTGTGAAGAAAAGAGGATGACATATGAGAAACGCATGCAGAAATGTGAGTGGCAAGGACTGTCCCGATGAGGTCCCAGATGGAAAGGAGCAGGCATGCAACAGTGAAGAAAGGATGATTCTTGTTGCAAATGGCAGAGAACTTGACTTAACTGTGATCACACTGTGATAGGCAGGGCTCTCAAGGGAGGAAACTGGGTCTTTGGGTGTGGATATTTCTAAGCGAAGTGTTGAAGAACTGATTTGGCTCCTAGTGACTATTTATAGGAAAATCCCAAGATTTCCTATATAGGAAATATAGGAAAAACTCCAAGATAAGTCTTAAACAAAAAAGAATCAGAACTTAAAGACTCAGAGAACTGCCAGCCTGTCACTATGGAAAAAAGAATATGTTCAGAAGAGAAGAGCCATTTGATGAGGAGACTGACGTAGGTGTAGACCATGGATCAAAGCAGCCAATCGACAGAAGGTGCAAATGGAGTGGAATTACAACAGAGGAACTACTACCGTGGACACAAAAGGAAACAGGAAACAGGGCAAGAGGAAGAAAGCTGTGAGTATGAGAATTCTGCCTGAAAGAAAAGGCCTTTCCCTCGTGAGGGCACACCAAGAAGGCTGTCAACAGGACAACGACCCTCAAGGATCCAAATCTCCTGGGACCTCGAACTTGGATTTACTCTGCTGTTTAGGCCACTCAGCCTGGGCAATCTTACTCAGCAGCTCAAGCAAGGAGACCTTTTCATTTGCAAAGCCTTCTACTACCTCCTCTCATTCATCTGTCATTCCCCTTCTAAGATCTTTCCCTTTAGTTCTATATCACAGCAAAGTGCCCCCTCTCCAGCAGGTGCAGAGCTGTACCACCCAGGTCAGCAAGCCCTAGCTGCCATCCAGCTGCCAGTGGCTGAGCTGCAGATGTCGCCTGAGACTTGCATCCTCCCAGAGCAGCCTGATCTGATGGATTGGAGGTGCAGGGCACACATAGAGACCCAGAGCCAGCCAGACATGAGCTAATTCTAACAGGCAATATTTGCCTATAGGTGCTACAAAGGATCTGAGGGACCTAATGCCAACATTTGTGTCGGGATCCTTCCAGTAGTGGTGGTCAAGGTCAGTGCTGGCCAGGTTCTTGGCCTATTTAACAAAGAATAAGAGGTAATAGAGATTTTCAAAAGTAGCAAGACAAACTTTATTCAAAGTGAAGCAGGAGTACACATTAGAGAGAGGTGTAGTGAAGACTGAAAGAAAACCACTACCAGTGAGTGAGGATACTCAAGGACCTACCAGTGAGTGTGGATACTCAAGGACCTGCCAGTGAGTGAGTGAGGATACTCAAGGACCTGCCAGTGAGTGAGTGAGGATACTCAAGGACCTGCCAGTGAGTGAGGATACTCAAGGACCTGCCAGTGAGTGTGGATACTCAAGGACCTGTCAGTGAGTGAGTAAGGATACTCAAGGACCTGCCAGTGAGTGTGGATACTCAAGGACCTGTCAGTGAGTAAGTAAGGATACTCAAGGACCTGCCAGTGAGTGAGGATACTCAAGGACCTGTCAGTGAGTGAGTGAGGATACTCAAGGACCTGCCAGTGAGTGAGGATACTCAAAGACCTGTCAGTGAGTGAGTGAGGATACTCAAGGACCCAGTTATTGTTTGGTGCTTCCATTTAGAGGTTCAAGAGGAGAAACTGGTCATTAACGGGTGTAGTTTGGGTGGGTCTGCGTTTTGATTGACAGACTAAGTAACGTAATCATTTTTCTACTATGGGTGCATGTCCCTTCCAATAATTCAGCTGATTTTAATCATATGCATGTCCAACTTTGCATAGGCATAAAATAATAAACAAAGAACTCTTGCTAAATGTTTGCATGAGGGCTCACAGAGTCTGAACTAACACCAGGGAGCCTGCATGAGACTGACCCAGACTCTCTACATATATGTGACAGTTATGTAGCTTGGTCTTCTTGTGGAACTCCTAACAATGGGATCAGTGGCTGTCTCTGACTCTTTTGCTGGCTTTTGGACCCTATTTCTCATACTGGGTTGCATTGTCCATCCTTAATATGAGGGGAGGTGCTTAGTCTCGCTGCAACTTGATATGGCATGTTTTGTTGATATCCACGGGAAGCCTGTCCTTTTCTGAAAAGAAATGGAGGAGGAGTGGATAAGGGAGGGGGTGGGGGCAGATAGGGGAGGGGCTGGGAGAGAGGAGGGAGGGGAAATTGTGATTGGGATGTGAAAATAAATAATTAATTAATTTAAAATTTTTAAGGAAAGTTTACTTGGGAACATGGTTTTGCCTTACTGCATAAGCACCCAAAATTAATTCAGGATTGTTCTGGGTCCTTACAGCCTCAGGCCAGGATCATAAAGAATATGTTTGAACGGAAACTGTCCCAGTCTGCTGATCCTCAGTAGAAGGAGGGGCTTATCCTGACAAGGTATACATGCGGCTCAATGAAGGTCGGAATCTGAGATTTCTCAGTGCATTATTTGAAGAGGGGTGTGTATGCATAGTGCATGCAGGCAAAGAGCTAGGTGGCCAAGTGCATTTTTAGAAGAGGTGGGCATGCATAACCCAAATAGAATATCGCCCCAGGTTACTAATCTCTCCCCTATGCTTGTCTGCCTCATTTTCATAGATAATTATAGTGGTATTTTATTTGGACTGAAATGTGATTTTATTTGTATGTTAATAAATAAAGTTGCCTAGGGGTCAGAGCTATTAGCAAGCCATAGCGAAAGCCGGTTGTGGTGGTGCACGCCGGTAGGATTTGTCGAAGGAGGTGCACGCCTTTAATCCCAGCACTTGGTAGGCAGAACTAGGTAGATCTCTGTGTGTTCAAGGATACAGCCAGCATTGGAGACACACGCCTTTAATCTCAATACCAACCATAGAAGACCTGGAGTGACCTACAGACAGGCAGTGACGAGACGGTCATGTGGTTGGGTTTACAACCAATGAGAAGGCAAAACAGGAAGTCTTTATAAGACAAACACACAGGAAGTAGCTCCCTTTTTCGGAGAGGTCTCTTGGCTGAAGAGGCTAGATGGCAGCAGGCGGGTAAGGCTCTTAGCTCTGACCTCTTGGGCTTTTATCTTTACATTGGCTCTGTGTTTCTTATTTAATAAGACGGTTGGTTACATCTACAGATAATGATCCTGGTAATTACCTTCTAATCCAAAGTGTCTTCATTCAGAGAATACAACCTGCGACGGAGGAGGCAAAGTTAAATATCCCAGATCATCTGAGGCTGACCAGACAATGAATAACTTGCAACACTGAACTTCTACGTTTATACAACCTTGGATTTTTCCTCACTTTTGTTCGTATATGAGTATATATGAATACTTGAATGTTTCCAATGAGGTAGGCACAGTGCTCTGTGGAAGGCACATGAGAACTTCTGGAATGCAGACACAGAACCACAGAAGGCAGAGGTGAAGCAGCCATCTTGCAGCCATGAAAATGAAAACAAGGGATGCCAGACCAGGGAGGTGTAGAGGAGTTTCACAAAGCTAGAACTGCTGCTAGTCTGCCCGGCATGGGCCTTCCTTGGGCTTTCTGTCAGTTGCAATGGAAATATAAACTGTGGCTCACAAAACCCACCACTTGGCACTCTCTACATCCACACAAGCACTATGCCTCACTGACCCCTTGTTGATTTATTGATTGAGTGAACAACAGTGTTTATTATTATTATAGCCCCCATTTTCCTTGATCAAATCCATAGTCAGCCTGTGAAAAGGAATAAGGACCTAAGAACAGCCTGAGTCTCTGGCTGCCCAGCCCTTGACTCAACGTCATTAGTTACTTTTCTGTTGCCGTGATAAAACACCATAACTGAAAGCAGCTATAGAAGAAGGAGTTCATTCTGGCTTCTGGTCTCAGAGGGATAAGTCCGGAGTGGTGGAGAGGAAGAGCAGCAAGCATCAGGTATGGTGGCAGGAGTGGAAGATGAGAGCTTACATCTTCAAACCGCAAGCAGGAAGTAGAGAGAGCAAACCACAGGTCGGGCCAGGCTATGAACTCTCAAAGTCCACCCCCAGCAACACACCTCCTCCAGCAAGACCTCACCTCCTAAACCTCCCCAAACAGCACCACCGACCGGGGATCAAGTGTTCAAATACTGGAGCCTACGGGGGACTTTTCTCATCCAAACTACCACATCTTGTGTTCTATTCTCCTTTCTCATTCCAAAAGCATATCCATGTTCTTCCCTGTTAGTGTATCACCACATAAAAATCTTAAAAAATTCGCCGGGCGGTGGTGGCGCATGCCTTTAATCCCAGCACTCGGGAGGCAGAGCCAGGCACATCTCTGTGAGTTCGAGGCCAGCCTGGGCTACCAAAGTGAGTTCCAGGAAAGGCGCAAAGCTACACAGAGAAACCCTGTCTTGATAAACCAAAAAAAAAAAATCTTAAAAAATCCAATGGAATGTTTTTGACACTTTTTTAATATCTCCTATTCAAAGAAGAAAAAAATCCACTGTGAGGCATGTAAGGGTTTCATAAACATACAGCATCTTATTTGAAAGTTTCAGTTTAGAGGAGCCAAGAGGTGAATGGCAGGTGTATAATTATCCCTCCGCAGTCAATAAGCTTCAAATTGCTATCTGCTCCCAAAAGCAAAGAATTTTTAAAGTTTTTTTTTTAATTTCAGGTATTATATATTCATTAATTTGCTGTACCGTGGAGTTCTAGACACCGAAGGTATTTTGGGGTAATGTTTATGGAGTCAGTCTGGTTGGGATTAAAGAAGGCCAGCATGGCAGGTTGGCTCCCCAAGCACAGCCAGACTGGGAGGCTCCAGGAAGCTTTCCACAGACTGCACGGCATTGATTTAACTTATCTCCTGATCAATACCTTCTTCTTAGCTATGTTTCCTATTAACTTACTGATTCGCATGACTGTTAAACAAGCGTTCATGTCGTACCAGCAATGGAAGCGCACATACCAGGCGCTAGGGAAAATGAGGCGTGGCTCTGCACCTCAGGAGAGGAACTTCGAGAGACAGATGTGCAGACCCACCATGAAGAATCTCCAACAAAGTACAGCCACCAGTAAGATGACTCAGCCAGTGACGGCACCTGCTGCCAAGCCAGAGCACTGAGTTGGAGCCCCAGGACCAGCGTGGTAGAAGGAGAGAACCAATTCCCAAAGGCTGTCGTCTGACTTCCAAATGTGCACTGCGGTATGTGCATGTGCACTGCGGTATGTGCTCATGTACTCAAGCACAAATTAAAAATACAAACAGTCTGACAGAAGTAAACACAGGCTGCCTGGGGGAATTCCAGAAGACAGTTTAACTAAGCATTAAAAAGGAGTCCAAGGATTGTCTCTCTGAGAAGGCAGCCTCTGGGCTATCTTCAATAGTCAGCACACATCACCTGCTCATTGTAACTATGGTTCAGAGCCTGGTCCATCACCTGCCAGCTGAGCACCTGCAATAGCTTGTTAGTAGATGTCCCTGGAGTAGGCCTTTCCCCCATGGCAACCAGGGCTTCTGAAAGTGGCCTGACTATGTCATCCCGCCAATGGCTTGAAATGAAAATCTTTGGTGGGAGCCATGTGGCTTCTTCAGGGGATAAGTCTGAGAATAGCACAAATGGCTCTCCTTGTGGCAAGACCCTGGAGAACCTGACCCACTTGACAAATACCTATGGACAGTTCACTGCGTAACTCTGGGCAGGACCCCGAGAGTGTGTGTGCTACCCGTGCTCCTTGCTTTCACTATGCTAGTCATACTCCTGGCTTGAAAGAGTCATACTAGGTCATGAATTTTAATATTACATATTTGCATAACTGTTCTGGAGAGAATGATTTTAACCACTAGAGTCTTTAAGAAATGTTATTAAATAGACAATATCAGGAGTTAATGGGAACAGTCTAGGAACAGGGAATGAAGTAGAATCATAGAATCCACACTTCCCTCGTTTCTAATAACTGTGCCAATACCCCAAGAAGTTAAGGAAAAAGGACATAAGAACAAGGGATGAACAGTGCCAATTACCAAGAGTAAGTTTCCAAGTTATGTTGCCTGTAGGATAAATGGAAAAACTGTTATATCCCCAGATGAGATAGAGTAGTACAGAATGCAGAATGGGTTGATCCAGCTTTGGCTGGTGAGTTGATCGTGAGAACCCACATCCTACCAGACATAAATATTAACCACTAGAGACAAGACTATCTCTCTCAGTTTGCATAAACCGCATGTGCTGCCAACTGGGCACACTGCTCTACCTGTATGAGTGCCTAGTTAGAAAAGTGCCTTTGTAGCTTGCAAGACTGCTTATACTTCTGATGATAGAGATATAGATAAAAAGGCAATGGCCACCAGTGGGAAAGTTGGGGGACGGAAGGGGGAAGAGGCAAGGAACAAACCAGCAATTATTGTAACCATTTTTAGAAACTTAGAAAATAACAACTGATTGCGAAACTGTTCATGCAAACCATTGAAACTATAAAGACAGCCCAGGCTTTCTGGGACCACTTTTCTGAACAACAACAGGTGGTCACAATCTCTTCTTGGTGCCAACTTCACGCATTCGTCCCAGGTCATCCAACCCATCTGAAGCAAGGCTTCCAGCAGTCTTCTTCAATATGTCCGTAAAACATACATGATCAGGTAGGGTAGCTGGGGGAGTGTAGCTCAGTAGTAAAGTGTTTTCTCATTACACACACACACACACACACACACACACACATTGTGATCTGGTAGCTAGCTACCTAATAAGACTTGTTTCTACTGCCTCCTCTGGCCCCAGTCTTATCCTCTATCCACACAATCCCCTGGACATTCCTCCTACACCAAGCAATCTGCCTGAGGCCGGCCTGGGGATATTCTAATGGCTAACTCATTTTATTTGGCTCTCTGCTCAGGAGTCTCCTCCTTTGAGTGACAGAACCATCTAAAATAATACTACCATCATTGCGAACTACCACTTGGCTTCATTTCTCCTTGTGGTGCTTGTCATGTGAGCAGGTACATTATTTATCCTTCCTCTGTCTCTCCTCTTTGAAGTAAATCCCATGAAAGCAGAGTGTTATTTGCTTTACTGTTGTGCCCCAGGACCTTCAGCAATCCCTGCAGTCTGTGGACACCTAGTAAACAAATAAGCAAAGCCATCGTATGTCCCCAAAAAGGGAAGGGAAGAACAGTGTCCAGAATGAAGCCCTTCACTCCCACTCTCATTGAGATAATAATCTATTCTAGCTAAGGACACAGCAAAAGGAAAGATCAGCTTTGAAGGGAATGCAGAGGGCAGGGGAATACTGGTCTGAAAAGCTTTGAGAATATTGTCAAAATTGGAGCCATTATACAAAAAGGCTTTTAAATTCCACAAGATCTAAGCAAATTCACGCCCAGGGTCCATCTGAATGCACACCTTATGTCCACCACCAGCTTAGGGTCATGCTCTTAAAAAAGGCCAGAGCTGCTACACACACATACACAAAAAAAAAAAAAAAACCTGTCTGGGGGAGGGAGGAGTCTTTTCTGATCAACAAGGTACACTGGAACTGTTTGGAAGGGAACTATATGCCTACAGTAGGAAGTAATGGAAAAATTTTCCTGTAGAGAGTTAAGAGATAAGAGACACACGTGTATGTCTGTTTGTGTGCCCATGTGCACATGCTCTGGACACCAAGCCCAGGGTTTTATGCATAATAGGCAAGTATGCTATCACTGAGCTACAGCCCAACCCTGAGGGAAGAGTTCTTTTTTATAATACTTTTTATTTGAGATTGTAATATTGTTACATCATTTCTTCCCTTCCTTATCCTCCTTCATTCCCTCCCATGTATGCCTCTCCTGCTCTCTTTCAAATTCATGGCCTTTTTCCCTTAATTTTGTGTGTGTGTGTGTGTGTGTGTGTGTGTGTGTGTGTGTGTGTGTGTGTGTAAGTAATTTATACATAGATAATAAATTCCTAAATATAGAAATACAACTTGATCAGTCCATATAATGTTTTATATATATATATATATATACACATATATATATAAAGTGGGGGGGGGGGGTGTTTGTGGGTGTGGGTGTGCGTGTTCAGGGCTCACCATTTGGTATTGGATAGTTAGTTGGTGTGCTCTTCCCTGGAAAAGACTATTTCTCCCACTCTCGGCATTCACTGGTTTCCTGTAGTCCTTTGTCTAGGATTGAGACTTCATGAGGTCTCACATGATAGGTCCACACTATCATGTCTAATGGTGTCATCTTTGTTCAGGTCTTGTTTAGGCAGCCATATCGGTAGTCTTTGTGGGTGTAGCTTTACTGACATCTCTAGAAGACACAATGTCACAGAAAACCCCTGTTCCTCTGGCTCTTACAATTTTTCTACCACTTCTTCTATAATGATCCCTTGTGGTGGTATTGTGTTTCCCAAAATATTGTATATGCTAATAAACTTATCTGGGGTCAGAGAACAGGACAGCCACAATATGAAACAAAGTTTAGGCAGTGGTAGCACACGCCTTTAATCCTAGCATTCCAGAGACAGAAATCCCTTTGGATCTCTGTGAGTTCAAGGCCACATTGGAAATGGCCAGGCACGGTGATACACACCTTTAATCCCAGAAAGCACGCCTTCAATCCCAGGGAGTGGGGGTAGAAAGCAGAAAGGTACATAAGGTGTGAGGACCAGAAACTAGAGGCCTTTGGCCTGGAGAAGCATTTGGCCTGGAGAAGCATGTGGCTGGTTAAGCTTTCAGGCTTCTAGCAGCAGTTCAGCTGAGACCCATTCTGGATGAGGACTCAGAGGCCTCCAGTCTGAGGAAACAAGACCAGCTGAGGATCCAGCGAGGTGAGGTAGCTGTGGCTTATTCTGTCTCTCTGACCTTCCAGTGTTCACCCCAATAACTGGCCCCAGGTTTGATTTTGTTAAGACTCTTTAAGATTCATGCTACAATCCCTGAGTGTTGGATTCAGGAGTTGTGTGCGAGATATATATATATATATATCCATTGGGACCAGGCTCCACAAATCTGCATTTTGCTCAGTTGTGGTTTTCCAAAATGGTCTCCGTTGCAAAGAGAAGTTTCCTTGATGAGGTGTGAGAACTGCACTTATCTGTGGGTATAAGGACAAATATTTATAATGCAGTTAGAAATTATGCTTGTTTAGTAAGGTGGTGCTTGTAGATTCTCCTCCAAGATCCATGACTTCAACAACCCTGTGTAGCAGGCTAGGTTTCCCACATCAGGCGTGATTTCCCTCTTATTGAGAAGGCCTTAAGTCCAATTACAGAGCTGTAGGTTACCACCAAGGTATGAGTGCCACTACTGTATCCTTAGGGTTGTTCGTTGTGCTGGTCACTGTTGTGTTTCATCGGTATCATAGCTAAGTAGCAAGTTGATTCTCTCCTTTGGAGCCTTGTATGGAAGCTTGCAATTGGGTACACTGAAAACCAGTCCTAATAAAGGAGGCTGGGTAAGAGTTCCTTGAAAGGCAGTAACCTACAATTCTACTCTATATTCAAGGGGTTGAGGGCACAGGGATTACATTTTGTTTTTTGATTGCAGTTTGTTTTTTTTAATTTGAGTTTGTTACCTGCCTTTAAATAATAAAACATTTCACGTAAGAATCATAGTTCCTCTTATCACTTGCGCATGTGAAAAATCTAGAACCCGTGGCAGTCATCTAGGTATGGCCTTCAGCTGAGGAGCGCTCTGCAGTGTGCCAAGGTGTTCACCACAGCCTCTTCATCATCTCAGATAGCATCTTCCCTGGCTTCCTGAATCTGAAAAAAAATAAGGCTGAGATGTTTCTAAAGATAAGAGATGCTGTGGGTTTTACCTACAACATCCTCCAAGGACCAAATGTTAAAGGTGGTGGTCCCCATTAGGCAGCTAGAAAGATAGCTAAAAATGAAATAGGGGATACGAGATGGGGAAAGCATCCCTTCATCCTGGAATCTAGTCAAAGCAGACAAGCAAGAACTCCACGATTATCACCAGCTGCTAAGGCCTTCCCCTCTTCCCATGTGTAAACCTGACATTTTCTAGAAATTCCACAAGAAACCCCATTCATAGGAAAGCACATCTAACCAACCCCCTTGGACAGCCCTAGTGGCTTCTTATCTGACCAGATTTTAACCCTATCCAAGGCATCTCCAGAGCCAAGCCGTAATCAATATCCAGTATCAAAGAAGAAAACTGGGGTAGAGGAGGGATGGGGTACCTAGAACCCACTGAGCAATGAGGCTTCTGAAGTCCTATATTCAGCCACAACAGAATGCGTGAGCTGTCTCTCTGGCTTCGAGAGGCCTTATCTCATCCTCTTGGCTATGTCTCACTTTTTTCTGAGTGCCTGTCTTTCTCTTAATCCTCATGGTTAAGACTATATTAAAATATATTTAATAAAAATCCTCCACACTGCTTCAAGTACTGGCTAGTCCTGAAATATTTTTCAGCGTCAAGGCCATAAATCCCCATTCAGACTTAGTGCCCCTAAATCTCTAGCGGCACTCTGGTTTGTTAGGGTAACAGCGTGGAGCTGTGTCTCTGTGCCCTCACCACTGACACCCAGCTCACAGTTGTGGGGGGGTTAAAAGCTGACAATCAGGTGGCCTCCTGAGCTAGGTCTCTGAAGATTGTCTAATAGTGAATGATATGACAAGGTCATTAGCCTAGACATTCAGACTCTACACAGCTGAACAGAAAGCCAGAGAAAGGAGGAGTTGAAGATTCCACATGGAGGGAAGGAAGTCAGGGGAGCACATTTAGAAGATTTTACATGGCCATAGAGAAAGCCAGGACTTGCTGGCTTACAATAATTCACTCTACCAGGTGCTAAGTAGGGGGAGGCGGTGTGGTATCTCTGTGATTTCGTTACCTTCTACTAGGTTCCAACCCCTGTTGCCATCACCACACTGAGCAGCCCCCAGGTACACAGACCATACCCAAACCATGACAGATATTTTATTTTACCTGTTTTTTTTACATTTAAGATTTGATTCCTGGCTTTAAAATTAGTCATTTTCCCCAAAGACAAAATGGTCAAAAAAAATCAAAAATGTTCCAAGTAGTTATAAAGAATCATGAACTATTAGAATGACAAAGGTCATTGCAGAAATGTAGAGTAGGGGCTCAGAAGTCACCTAATTCTCTCAGTACTGTAGAAGAGTGTGGGGGCCCACAGAGGCTTCCTAGTAAGGCCTTACTCAAGGTCAGAAAGTCTGAGCTTTGCTTTACCCAGCAGAGCTGTGTAAGGAGATGATTTGGCCATGGGTGTGTTTACCAGATGTTTTGAAGGGTCTACACTTGGCTGTATGGTATACTTGATCTTGCAAGGAGGAGGTCTTTTGCCTCTCCCCTTTATATAAAAAGCCCTTTTGAATAAACAACGGGGCAGCTGGGTATTGATCCAAAGCCCTCCCCAAGCTATCCTGTGTCTCTGTATTTCTTATCATCCCTTTCTATCTTTCTACCTAATATTTCCTCATTCCTCTCTCCTCCACCCAAGGACCTTTCAAAAGGTGGAAGCAGGTCAGAGCTGGACTCTGGCAGACTTCCACAGAAGAGAGGAAGGAGGCCCAGAAGAGTCCTTGCAGCAGGCCAAAAGTAAGACTTCCCAATGCCCAGATGAGATCTGTGTCCCCACCTAAACTGCTGGGACTCACACATCCATAGCTCAGTCATCATCACAATGTGGTACTCGGTGCTGTGCCCTCTCAGTGGCTCCCATTCTTAATGTTTCCAAGGGATTTTAAGCCTAAATATTAGCAAAAGACTCCATTTCAAACCATTTAAGAACAAATGAAAAATATCTCTGGAATATATGAGGCTGGGATATGTTTATGGAATGGAGATTGGAGCTCAGCAAATTCTCTCCATGAAGGACCAGACAGTAAGTATTTCAAGCTCTGTTGACCACATGATCTCTATCAGAACCAAAGCCAGTCATGGACAAGATTAAATAAGTGGATGTTATCATGTCTCAATAAAATTTTATGAGTTGCATTGAAAGGCAGATTTCATATTATTTTGCTGTCATAAACTACTACTCTTTGATTTCTTTCTTTTTTTTTTTTGAACCACTTAAAAACACAAAAAGCATTCCTACTTTACTATCCTTACAAAGTGGGCATTGAGTAGGGTTTGGCCATGGGCCATAGCCTGTGGATCTCTAGCCCCACACTGTGAGGAAATAAGAGAAGCCAGACCTGGTCCCCACAGCTGTTCAAGGGCAACATGCAACCCCCTGTCCTGACTGGCCTAGCCCCACTTTCCGTTTGCATTGTCCGACAGATTATCACATTCATCCCACGTCTCAGCACCTTCCCTGTGATCCTGTGGGGAGCACAGGGCAGATGTGCATGATGCATTCCTAATTCTTTCATTCTTTATACAAGTTACAATGGCATCAACAGAAGAAAATTTTACTCCAAATAACACCTTCAAGAAATACTATTCTACATGCTATGGGGTTTCATATGCCCTTAAAGAATGAAGTCGTATCATTTGCAGGAAAACAGGCAGAACTGGAGGTCATTGTGTTAAGTGAAATGAGCCAGACTCAGAGTGACCAACATCACGTACATATACTGCACCTAGATTTGGAAGTAAGAAAGTGTTGTGTGGGGGGAGATTGAGAGAGCAGGAGTAAGTGATGGGGAAACATAAGCAAAGGGCAAGGGCAGGTATATACACACATACCAAAGTCAGACCCACTATTTGTATGCTAACTTAAGAAAGCAATATAAATAGAAAATATTTAATGTTTATATTTCTCTATGCCTTTTTATATATATGCAAACTTTTATGGAATTGGCATTGCAATGTACTTATTGTATATTCTATTTTTTCACATAGTAAGTCTTGGTTGCTGTGGGATGTTCTATATGACAAATATGTTAATAAAAAAGCACTGATTGGCCGGTAGCCAGACAGGAAGTATAGGCGGGACTAACAGAGAGAAAGATTGAGGAACAGGAAGGTGGAAGAAGAGACTGCCAGCCACTGCCAGGACAAGCAGCATGTAAAGATGCCGGTAAGCCACGACCCACGTGGCAAGGTATAGATTTATAGAAATGGGTTAGTTTAAGATGTAAGAACAGTTAGCAAGAAGCCTGCCACGGCCATACAGTTTATAAGTAATATAAGCGTCTGAGTGATTATTTTATACGTGGGTTGTGGGACTGCGGGGCTTGGTGGGACCTGGAGAGAAGCTCTCCAGCAACACTTGGTGTTATGCTATATTACTAAATAGGACTCATGCAGAGTTGCTTTGCAGTGCTAGAAATTGAACCTGGGACTTCATGTAAGCTAGGTAAACATTCTCTCATTGAGCCAGGGGCTATCTATGCTGGCCTTGAACTCACCACCCTCCTGCTTCAGCCTCCTGAGTGCAGGGATGACAGATGCATGCCACCATACTCAGCCTCATGGTGAAGAGTTAAGATGCTCTATGATGATGCTTTTTATTCTTTTCTCATTCAGTGGGCATTCAGATACATTTTTATCACCTAGTGTAGGGGAATAATGCTATAGGGCATATCTTTATTCTCTTCACCTTTATATTTCTAAAGATATTCCCAGATGTAAGATTACAGATAAGGGTACAGTAATGTTGATTGTCAATAAACTCTGGAAATTTCTTTCAAATTTACACCAAAGCAACCATCCCAGACAGAATTCTCATCAGCACAGAGAAGAGAGTGTAAGGCAAGGAGCAGCCTGGCTCCATCACTGACGCCAGGACTCCCTGGAGAAAGTCATTTCTCCTTCAAGCTTCAATGTCCTTATCTGTCTAAAAGGAAAATGATGCAGACATTTTATTTTAGACATAAGAGAGATGAGCTATGCCATGGTATTCACAAGAAATAATTTCCAGACATTAGAGATGATGTGGTGATGGGGATGATGAGGAGACTCCATTGTGTGTGAGACTCGGATCATCTAAACTTGTGGGCCACTGAGTGATTGGCTGGAGAGCATTTCTGACTCTAATGCACAGAGTTTGCTATTTGTCTTTGAGGGTATGCAAGGATATCCTGGGACTTTTAATACAGTAATATTTCCTCCTTGCTTGCTCTTTTTAAAATAATTTAATTGATTTAGTAAGTGTGTGTGTGTGTGTGTGTGTGTGTGTGTGTGTGTGTGTGTGTGTTCATTCACCTGAGAATGCCATAGCATGTGTGTGAAGATCAGAGGAC
>CABHPR010154032.1:6805-48514 GCA_902168415.1 Peromyscus melanophrys
GAGAGAGAGAGAGAGAGAGAGAGAGAGAGAGAGAGAGAGAGAGAGAGTCTACTCTAAGCCCAGAACAGCTGTAAGCTCAGAATCTGACTCCACTTCATTGGCTTTAGAATTTGCATGTAGTAGCTCAATTGTAATTTTCAAAATTCAGACTGCTATGGTAGAATACCTTCACAATAAGAAAACAGAAAATTTCTATTGCAAATCATACATCTTGGGCTTCAAGTTTCTTTCTAAGCAGCTTTGCTAGATTCTTAACTCTTCACAGCAAACTTCATACCATATATCTGAAAGGAGCTGGCATCCATGTGAAGTATGTATAAGATGTGATTAGCAGCTTAAAGAAACTTTCAAATATACCAGTTCTTTACAATATGTAAAGTGCTTCACAACTCCAAAGTTCATAATTGTAAGAATAGTTTTATGAAGTGGCAAAGGAAGTCAGTTTTGCTACTGGTATGGAAATAAAATTTGTATTTCTAAAGAAAAGAATTTAACAGAATTTTGGCCAAGCTAACCAAGCAAGGCATTGTCTAAAGGCCTTGCTTCTGTGTGTTCTCCTAATTTTAGATGGTATTTTAAATATTTCAATGATTAAAAAATAAGCCACACAACCTAATATTAGAGACTTGTAGATCCACATACATTAATTTCAAAGAACCAAGAAAAACCCCAATTTTTCTCATTCTTGCAACTATCTTAACATTCTTATTGTTTTTTTAAAGATATTTATGCATGCGTGTGTAGGAGTGGAGGTGTGTGTGTGTGTGCGTGTGTGTGTGTGTGTGTGTGTGTGTGTGTGCTATGACACACGTGTGGAGCAAAGAGTTTGGGGTGTTGATTCTCACTTTCCTTCTCACTGAGGCAGAGCCTCTCTTATTATTTCTGCCAGGCTGCATACTCCAGGACAGATGCTCTGTGAGCTTTTGGCAGATTCTGCTGTCTCTGCCTCCCTGCTTGCCATGGAGTATTGGAACTACAGATGTGTACCACTGTTCTCGGGCTTTCACTTGGGTTCCTGGGACCTCTTTCAGTACAGGTGCTTTCACCCACTGAAGCATCTCCCCCTGTACCCCTTAAAGAGTGTATTGAGAATTTCTGCCTGGCCAAAACCCCAAATACAGATTTAAGCACATCACCCACCTGTTTTATCACTGTCTGGGATAATTTACGGTCTAGAGCTAACTTGCTCTAGCAATCCTGTCTCCTACAAGTTGCCATACATGACATTTAAATGATGTATGTTCCCCTGTTCCATTAACTGTTCTCCCCCTAGAGTCAAGGCCACATGTTGTCCATTTGTACAGCCTCCCTGTCCCCATTCCCAGCTCTGGATCTAATCCTCATCAGAGTTAGAGGTCATAGCAAATTTACTGTTCTCTGACCCAGCTCTGGATGTTTAAGACAAATGCCCTTCTTTCTTGCCCAGCTCTGCCCTGTGGTCTGTATTAGTGTGTCTTCTACTATAAAGTGCACACAAACCCCCTGGATCTTGTTCAAATGTAGGTATTGACTCAGTCAGCTGGCACGGAGCTAGTGATTCGATTCTAGATGTCTAACAGATTGTCTGACCATGTCAGAGCTGCCAGTCTAGGGACCACATTTTTGAACCACAAAACTGAATATATTGACTGTCAATTTTTTCAGAATTGGGCCAGTGTGATGGGTCAGTGAACAAAGGCACTTGCCACCAAGGCTGACAACTTGAGCTTGATAGCTCCAAGATTTGCACAATGCAAAGACAGAATCTACTTCTGTAAGTTGTCCTTTGACTTCCACGTATATACCATGGCATGCATGTACCATAGCATGTGTGTGTGGTACACACAGAGATAGATATAGAGATAGATAGATAGATAGATAGATAGATAGATAGATAGATAGATAGATAAATAATAAAATAAATGTAGTAAATAATTTTAATTGCCCAAACCTTGGAATTACTCAATGATACTTGGGTCCTCTCCTAGGATATTCTGATTTTTTTGGCACTGAGGCATGGACTGACCACAAGGAATTTTAAATGTTCCCTGCTTGCCTCTGACGTACTGCAGGGTTGAATAACATTGGTCTACACCTCAATTCTGATAACCAGGTCATTGACTTTTCTACTTACCTAAACTCAAGTCTTGAGGGTCTACAGAGGATCATTATTGTTCTTATAATTATTGTCCTTGTCTCACTGCAAGCATGCCTACTGCATCATACATGGAACCCTTTCCTTTACATGAGGACATGTGCTGTTTTGAAAGATTTCCTTGATACTGATTCTACCTCTGGCCTCCTTCGGTCTTTGAATCCAAGCAGTAACATTCATGGTGCTGAGACTTCCTATCCTAGCATGTGTTGCTGGAGAACTTCTCTCCAGCTCCCAAGTCCCGCCAGTCTCCAGCTCCCAAGTCCCGCCAGTCCCTGGTTCCCTGACCGAACCCATTCATAAAATAAACACACAGACGCTTACATTATTTAAGCTGCTTGGCCATTAGCTCAGGCCTATCATTGTCTAGCTCTTACTCTTATATTTAGCCCATTTCTATTAATCTCTACTTTGCCACGTGGCTCGTGGCTTACTGGTACTTTACATCTTCCTTCTCCTCGCCACGGCTCCAGCCAGTGTCCCCTTTCACCTTCCTGTTCCCTCTCTTCTCTTCTCTGTTAGTCCCGCCTATACTTCCTGTCTGTCTACCGGCCAATCAGTGCTTTATTGATACAGAGTGATATCCACAGCAAGCATGTTTTACTTACTCATGAAATAATTATTGGGAAGCATATAAATTTAAAAAGAATCATTCCCTGGCTTATTCAGCTAGGTCTTTCCCAAGCACCTCTTAAATATCAAGTAATATTCTAGAATCTGGTGATACAGCACTAGACAGAAAAGACCAAGTAAAGCCTCTCGCATGTAGATGTTTATAAGCTAGCAAGAGAGACAAACAACAACGTGCAAACAAATATCAGCTGAGCTCAAGTAATGATAAAAAATTATGAAGCAGAGCTGGCAAGATGACTTGGTAGGGACAGGGGCTTGCTGTCAATCCTAAGGACTTGAGTTCAATGCCCAGAACAAACACGGTGGAAGGAATGGTGAATGGAGGAAAGGACAAATTATTTCAAGTTGTTCTCTGATATGCACACACACACACACACACACACACACACACACACACACACACACTCACACACACACAATAAACAAATAATTTTTTAAAATGAGAGAAGCTATCCAGAGGAAGAGGAAGAAACTATTCCAGAAAGAGGGAAGAAACCATGGAAAAGGCTCTGCGTGGGTAGCTTGGAGTGTCTGAGAAAGAGCAAAGAGGCCATTGTGGACTGAGTGAGGTGAACTTTGTTCAGAGGCTGTTAAGGAGTGGCAAGATGAGCAGGGACTGGATTTCATGAGCCACATTAGACATCTCCTTTACTCTATGGAGATGGAAAGTCTTGGGGAAATTTTGAGCACCTGGTGTTAAAATGACTGAGGTGGCTATAATAAACTTCTTTCATATCAAAATTTATTTGACAATGTTTGTATAACCTTTTCACTTACTTATCTGCCTGTGAATGCTTAAGGACATACAGCCATTGAGGTTTATTAGTCTATACCATTCTCTATGCTTTTCCAAACCTTTTGTGGTTAGACAAAGAGTGTCATGAACTCTGTAGTCTCAATATAAAAGGAGAAACAGAAAGTTTTGTGTAGACTACATCTTTGTGAATTCTTGTTTGCCTTAATAGAGATATGGTCTTGTGAATTTTTCCTTTAAATGGAACCATCACATACTTTGTACATCCTACTTGGATATCTGACAGACATTTTAAATCCAATATACTCAAATGAGAGTTGTTGACTTCTCTGCCAAACCTACACATCTTTATTTCAGTGAATAGAACAACTGTATATTCAGTTGTTCTAGGTAAAACTGAATTGTCATCTTAGACTACACTCCATCCTCAAGACCAACATATTATATCATCCTGTTGGCTCTACTTCCAAAATGTCTTATCAGTCAACCTCTTTTATCACCTCCCCTGCTATGACCTTTGTACCACAGTGTATCAGGGAGAAGGGAACTAGAGCTCAACCCAATCAACCATTTTCTCTTGCTCAGACCAACAAAATCACTTCCTGGTAGGGTGCTTTCCAACAGACGGTCTTCCATAAGGTAACACATGATGATTTTTGTAGATCTTAATCATACCATAAAATTTCTCCACTTAAAACTACTCTTTGCAATGAGATTCACATAGGCAGTTTCGACCAGTTCTGAAATAGAGCATGCACATAGTGTACAAAAGGTTTGGTTTCAATCTCTAGCACCAAAGATGTATGTCTTAGTTAGGTTTTCTATTGCTGTGAAGAGACATCATGACCATCATGACTCTTAGAAAGGAAAACATTTAATTAGAGCTGGCTTACAGTTCAGAGGTTGAGTCCATTATCATTATAGCAGGACGCATGGCAGATCCAAAATAATAGTGCAGTAGATTTGGTGTTTCACAAGGGCCCTTTGCCTGGTTCAAACATGGAACCTTAGAGTATTGTCCTCAGATGGCAGCAATTGTTAAAGAAGCTCTTTGAACCATTTCTGTAAGAATGCTGATCTCATTGGTAAGAAGCTCTGACCTCTAATGACATCCCCAAATGCCCTGCTTCCTAATACCTTCACTTTGGGTTTAGGATTTCAATACACAAATTTTTAAGATACATATAAAAATCATACTCTAGCTATGGATTTCAACCAGAATGGCTCATTTTAGTGAGCCTCCCTGATGCTCCAATTCAAGTATTTATTTCTGTCACATCTTCCTCACATGTCACTCGGTGCTGCAACTGAGGTACCATTTCATAAGTTGATTGACTGTATCTCTTCTCTGCTCTTCATACTCACGATCCAGTCTGAAACACATTCATAGAATAAAAGATATAAGAATTCCTAAAGGCACAGCTTCTCTCCCTCTTAGACCACTCTCTAACTCAATACCTAGACTAACATAGGCAGTTAACACATGTTGACTATTTAGCATACAGCCTTACTACATGGACTACTTTTGTGGCTGCCTGACACTACATTAAGGAATTGGCTTTATATGTTTTATAAACATCACAAGAAACACCATGGGCCAGTGAGAGGGCTCATTGAGCAAAAATCTTTCTATGTGAACCTGATGGCCTAGGTTCAATCCCTGGATCTAATGTTGGAGAGAGACAAGTCCTGGAGTTGTAATCTGACATTCATACATCTGCTGTAATATATGTACACATATTCATGAGCAAGTGCTTGCACGCACGAGCACACACACACACACACACACACACGTAAATACTTTTTAAAGTAGCACATCTTTCAGAAACATAAATTTGATCAGAAAAAAAAGGTTTGTATATGCATGCATGGGTGCACAAGTACGTGTGACACATATCATTTACTTTTCAATAATTAAAATTTTTATTTTTATCTTTAAGCAAACAGATGTCTTTTGGAGTAACATGGGAGATTCTTGGGGGCTTTCATGGTAAAAATCATTGCTCACTGTCCCTTGCTTTAGGGGGACTTTGATGGGAAAGTCGGAATCCTTCCTCTGAGGGACTCAGCCTCTAATTGGAAAAGGGAGGGAATTCTGATGGGAATGGATGGCTACAAAAGCTGTCCCTAATTTTTTTTCTTAGTTTTCCCCCTGTTCTCTGGAGCTTTAAAGCCATTACCCATACTTCCCCATTTCCTGGCCCAGTTTTCCCCAAACTGAGTTCTTCAGAACCATTAATTTATGTTCTCTAGAGACTAAAGAAAATGTGTGCTCAAGTAAGGCTAGAAAACAGATTAAACCCCCTTCAAAGCGTGTACTATGGTTTGTGCATCTTCTTAAGCCAGTTGTAATACTTTTCAGTGTTTTGAAAACAAGTAACAAACACCACAGTGACGGCACGTGGAGAGGAGACATTCCGAATCCTGAGTGCACACCAGGGCAGACGCCATGCTGGGGACTTCTGTGAAGGTTGCTTACCTATGAAGTAAGTCAGTGGTGATTTCCATTGCTATGAATAAAACAGAACCCTTGATGAGAATGATAGTCTGTGATTTCTTTTTTTATTTGCTTCTTTTTTGTTTTGTTTTTGTTTTCTAAAAACATTTCAGACCCACTTATTTGTAATTTGTCTATTTTTATTTTGGAGGGATTACTTGCCTCACTGTGCATGTGGAAGCCAGAAAGTAAATTCAGAGAGTCAGCTCTTTTCTTCCACCATGTGGGTCCTCGGGCTTAGTAACACGCACTCTTAGCCATGAGCCATGTCAATAGCCATGTTTGGGCTTTTTTTTTTAATCACTGATTTATTTACTAGTTTTCATGTATGTGCTTGTGTCTGTGTGAACGTCTGCCTCATTTGGGCCAGTGCCCACAAGAGCCGGAAGGTGCTGGATCTCGTAGACCTGGAGTGGCAGCTGTTGAGAGCTGCCTGGTGTGGGTTCTGGGAGCAGAACTCCGGGCCTCTGGAGGAACGAGCACTCTTAATCATGGAGCCATCTCTCCAGTCCCCATGTTTTAGATTTTTGAGACAGGGTTTCATGTGGCCCAGAATAGCTGTGAAGTGGCTAAGTAGCTGAGGGTGGTCTTGAACCCCCAGTCCTCCTCGCTCTCCCTTCCAGTATCAGATGCCCATCACCACTTCTGCCTTGTAACCTTCAGTTTCTGAAGACCTGGGTTCCACAGATAGCGAGTCACAGAATATGATCTGGAGCTCTGTTTGTCTGATTCCCAGGGCTTCTCCCTCTATACAGCACATGTGAGGAAGCTGCTGTGATCGAACAGAGCTCCCACGGACACTGAGAGCCTCCTTTGCTGACATTCCCGTCCGAATAGGGTCAGTGGTCCGGATGCTATGTGAAACATAATTTGTATTTATTATTATAAAGTGCTGGTGTGTTTTATTTTCTCCTTAGAAACAATAATCATCTTTAATAAGTGAATAGGATTTTAGAAAATATGGACCATTTCTGCTTGAATAAATTCTATGGTCCACTATGGACCATTATATTGAAACTGAGCCTCTTTTCTGTGGCAGAATTTGAGAGAGGAATTATAGGCATTTCTGATTCTAATTATGAACTTACTAACTTACAAGTAAACATGCAGGATACTCAGTGGATGTATAGTTTGTTGATCTGGTGCAGCACATTATATGAGGTTGCATATTCACCTGCGTAATGCTTAAATGTTCCCTGGAAAATTAATTTTGAGACTTAAGTATATAAAATTCTAATTTTTGTTTTTGTTGTTGTTGTTTTTAAACAGGGTTTCAATAGCCCTGGCTGTCCTAGAACTCATTTTGTAGACCAGGCTGGCCTCAAACTCACAGAGATCTGCTTGCCTCTGCCTCCCAAGTGCTGGGATTAAAGGTGTGTGCTATTACCTCCTGGCTAAAGTTCCAATTTTTAAAAAGTCTAAGTCTTTTAATTCTTACATGTTCTCTTTTTTCTTTCTTTTTTCATTTTCCCAGAGAGACAGCAAAAACACAGGGCTGAATAATTACAGCACTGAGCATATGGCAATTCTATTGAGAAATACTAACTGGGAAATAAAGTTTTAATAAAATAACTGTACAGAACAATTTGTGCTACAATAAGCTAAATGTCACCCCCTATGTTAGGTGCTTCTCTTACCTCTGACAGAGCAACTTAAGGAGGGAAGATCTGTCTGGGCTCACAGTTTGAGTGACTTTCTGTCTTTCATTGCAAGAAAAATAGAGCAGAGTGCCTCATGTTTGTGGTAGCTGAAGCCTCCAGCTGATTCCTCACATGATAGCCAAGCTGGGAAGCAGAGAGCTTGAACAGAAAGCCAGAGGTACTATTTAACTAAGAACCTACCCCAGTGAGCTACTTCCTCCAGCTAGGGCCTAGCCCCCAAGATTCTAACACTCTCACAGCAGTGTCCCCAACTGGGGACCAAGTGTTTTAACACACGGGCTGGTGGCACTTGTTTTAGACTCAGACTTGTAGACATGGCTGCACACTTCCTCTCTCACTGCCGTAGAATGTCTGCACACTTCCTCTCTCACTGCCATAGACATGGCTGCACACTTCCTCTCTCACTGCCGTAGACATGGCTGCACACTTCCTCTCTCACTGCCGTAGACAGAGCTGCACACTTGCTCTCTCACTCTGTAGACATGGCTGCACACTTCCTCTCTCACTCTGTAGACATGGCTGCACACTTCCTCTCTCACTGCCATAGACAGGGCTGCACACTTCCTCTCTCACTGCTGTAGACATGTCTGCACACTTCCTCTCTCACTGCCGTAAAATGTTTGCACACTTCCTCTCTCACTGCTGTAGACATGGCTGCACACTTCCTCTCTCACTGCCTCATCATTAGTCCATGGTTACTTTCTATCATCCCGGAAGGAAACAGAATAGGTATATTCTGACTCAAAAGAAACCATCACTAAGCTTTCTGATAAATGGAAGCCCCTGAGCACATCTACAGACATCCCCTCTCCTCCTGAGTGTCTTCAGACAAGATACTTCAAATTCCAAACTCCATTTTTATTGCGTGTCAAATATCCATCAGTGTGCTCTGGTTCTTGGATCTTACCATTGCTCATTCCACCCTCTGCACCTTATCTTTCTCTTTGCTTTTAATTTCAAAGGTTTTGAAACACGAGTACTGAAAAATTAGAACAAAACTGATTCAGTAAGGATTTCTTAGGCATTTTTGCTGACTTGTCAGTTATTGTAAAACAGTGATCAGTGATCTAGCCTATGTGGGAACAACCTAGGGGAAGAAGTGCCATTCTGCTCATGCTGTGTTAAGATATTTCTCTCAAGCAAGTAAGGTGGAATGGAGCCAAAGTACGTATTTTGTTCTTGAAGGCTACTTTTCCACAAAGTAACATTATGAAAAGAGGAGAAAGAGGAGGAAGAGGAGAAGGAGGAAGATGAAGAGCAGGAGCAGAAAGGGCTGGAAGAGGAGACAGGGAGGAATAAATGGAAGCAAGACAGAGCTACAGACCAACATCTGTCATGAATGTTGTTGCCAAAATCTTCAACAAAACATTAGCAAGTCAAATTCTATAATCTATAAAAAGTGTTGTATACATGACCAAGTGGGATGTATCCTAGGTCCTCAGGACCCATTCATCATTCAAGAATCAATTAGTGTAATATATCACACAAGCTGGCTCAAGAAGAAAGATCATGCAATCATACCCACTGATGTATAAAAAGCATCCAATAGAACCTAACACTGTGTTATGACTAAAAGGAATTTAAATATGAATTTAAAAAAGGCCTTCCTTGCCTTAATGAAGAATAACTATTTTTAAAGCTATAGCTAACACTGCACATAGTGACAAGAAACCCGAAGTTTTTCCATTGTGCTCAAACACAAGTCTCTTGCACGGCTGCACCTTACTATCACCTCAAGTCCTCACTGCTGCACAGAGACAAGGAAGGGAACTAATCAACAGGAGTGAGGGACAGGAGCAGAGCAGAGAACTGACAGTTCCTGACTTTAAAACATATCATAAAACAAATCCAGACCACGTGGTACTCGTGAAACAACAGGCAAAGCTATCAGCGAGACCAGTAAGAACGCCCAGAACTAGACCCACACAGATCAACAGATCCCTGACCAAGACAATGTCATGGGCTGGGAGGTATTGGGCGGATAGTCTTCCAACAACTCATGTTGGGACAATTGAACATCCTCGTGTAAAACCAACTGATCAACCCCAAACAACAATGAACATTTTCTACAGGCAGACCTACCAGCGGTCACAATAGATGACAGAGCTACATGGACAATAGAAAACTGTCAAACTAAAAGAAAGTGTGAGAGAAAACTTGACAGCATTGAGTTTAGTGAGTTTTTCTTTTTAGATGCAAAACAAGAGAGAGAGGTATAATCTACAGAAGAAAGGGTTGACCAGCCAGATCTGATTGTAATTAGATATTTCTGTTCTGCAGCAGATACTGGCTATATCCAAAATCTGCTAGGTATGAACCTAGGGTGTCCTTCAAAGGCTTATGTGTCATACCCTTGGCCCCTAGAACAGCAGTGTCCAGAGGTTGGGGGGCATTGAGAGGTGACTGGATCAGAACCTCTCTCTTCAATGGGTTAATCAAGAATGAGGCTATAGCTTAATGTGTCACTCAGAAGTGGGGCCCAGTTAGATGAAGCAGCTCTCCAGGGGAGTGAGTTTGTAGAGTACTTTGTCTCTGATCCTTTCCTCTTTGTCTGGGTGTCCCACCTGCCATGAAGTGAACAGACTCCTCTACCACCCCAGCCACCATGATGTTCTGCCTCAAAACATCCCAACATCAATAGGCCCAGTTGTCCATGGACAGAAACCTTTAAAACCAAGAGCCCTCATAAGTCTTTGCCCCCTTTTAAATGGTGTGGAATGTATTTTCATATTGCTATTTGCCATCTGTATACCTAAATTTTGACCTTCTTTGATGAAGCGTGTAAGCCGAGTTTCTCTGTCCTGCCCCGTTCCACAGCTGCTTCCAATCAATCACTCAGTGGTTTATATTACTTACAAATGCTTGGCCGGAGAGAGCTGTTTTCCTCTGGTGTTTTGTCATAGCAATGGGAAGCCGACAAACACAGAATGCTTAGAATGTACAAACAAAAAGCACTTCTGCTGTGGGATGTCCTCCTGTATGCTGTGAATGTGTGTTGCTCTCATTGTTAATAATAAAGCTGATTGGCTGGTAACCAGGCAGGAAGTCTAGACAGGACAACCAAACTAAGGAAGGGAAGAGAGCAGTGGAGTCAGGCAGATGCCAGCCAGCTTCTGGAGAAGCAAGACATGTAAAAAAAAAATGAGGTAATAAGCCACTAACCACATGGCTAAACACAGACAAGAATTATGAGTTAATTTAAGTGTAAGAGCTAGTTAGTAATAAGCCTGAGCTACCAGCCAAACATTTGTAATTAATATAAACCTTTGAGTGATTATTTGGAAGCAGCTGTGGAACAGGGCAGGGCAGAGAAACTTGGCTTACATGCTTCATCAAAGAAGGTCAAAATTTAGGAATACAGATGGCAAATGGCCATGTGAAAAGACATTCCATACCATATTATCATTATACATTTGTACAAAATCAGACTGCATTGAGTATGACCCTGATATAGACTGCAGACTGAGTGGTAGTGTGTGTCAAGGTTCAACAGTTGTAGTAAGTGTATTGCACTCCCACAGGCTGTTGATAGTGGGAAGCCACACGTGTGTGGATGTAGGGCAGACTGAATCTGTCTGTCCTGTTCTGTCCTGCTGTCACTCTAAGCTAGCTCTAAATATTAAAAATCCATTAACAAGGAACAAGTGAAAATATCCATCCCTGTAATTTCTGTACACATGAGGCTGAGGCAAGGGCACAGGAACTGGATTCCAGCATGGCCTCCACAACAATATTCTATCTCAAAAATACAAAAATAAAATAAAAATGGGCAGCAGAGAAGCCTAAGTCTGTTTAGACCTCTTGTTCTCGCATTTGCTGACCTTTATTTCCAGAATGCTTATCAAATGGGAGCTTGCTTTCTTCCCTTTTTTTAAATTATTTACTTCTATTTTCTTATGTGCACTAGTGTTTTGCCATGGGTGTCAGGTCCTCTGAAACTGGAGCTACTGACAGTTGTGAGCTGCCATGTGGGTGCTGGGAATTGAACCTGGATCCTCTGGAAGAGCAGCCAGTGTTCTTAACCCCTGAGCCATCTCTCCAGCCCCCAAATGGATACTTTCAAGTATCTTGGTTTTATCAGTGTGTGATGGACATGTGTGGGAACATGTTCCATGTTGCACATGTGGAGCTGGAGGATAACTTTGTGGAGTTAGTTCTCACTGCTACTTTTGCGGCGGTCCAGAGATAGAATTATGATTGCCAGCCTTGTGAAGAGAGCACTTTCACCTGCTGAGTCATTGGACAGCTTTTGCTCTCTCTCTTTGAATACATGAATGCATTCCTATAAAACATTCAACATTACAGTTCTAAAGTTTCCAGTTGTGACCACCACTCCAGGGGAGGAGGTGGGCAGGGAATCAGTGTTATTCACTCTGCATGTGACTGCTAGAATTTGTCCGGACATTTTTGTACCTGAATGAACAAATAAAGTCTATAAAAGGGTTTAATGGAGAGAAATGTATTTGGGAGAGGGGAGGGTTGTTAGGAATTGAACCCAAGGCAAGCACCCTACCAGTTGTGTTACATTTACATCCCCTAAAACATTGTTTTTTCTTTTTAAATATTTTAAATTATTCTTTTGACATACATATTTTGTGTGTATGAATGTTTTGTCTATATGTATTTATGTATACTGCATGCATGCATAGCGCCTACATCAGTCAGAAGAGGGCATCAGATCTCATGGAACTGAACTTATGGATGGTTGTAGACCACCATGAGTGCTAGGAACAGAACCAGGGTCCTTTGCAAGGATAGCAGGGCTCTTGACTGTGGAGTCATTTCTCAAGCCTCGGTACCTTCTTTCATTTGTAATTTACTTTTTATTTGTGTGTATGTATGGATGCTTGCTTGTCTATTTGTGAACCATGTGCATGAAGTATCCATGGCAGCCAGAATAGCACATTAAATTCCCTGGAGCTGGAGTTACAGGCAGATGTGTGGTGCCACATGTAAATGATGGTGACTGACCGTAGGTCCTCTACAGAAGTAGTTAAGAGCTCATAACTGTTTAGCCACCTATCCATCCTGAAGGTGTCATTTTAACAACCTCACAATAGGTACCAATTTTCTTTCCAAGGCAGCCTTGTCTGTCCCTACTTCCTCTGGTTGTCCTGATGTGAAGTCATTCTTCCTGAGGAACTTGCCTGTCAATGTCCCCCCTCTTCTCTGTATTTCTCCCTTTAATGAAAACTATGCATTGAGTACCCTACCATATGTCCCTTTAGTCATGTATAGGTTTCTTTCTTTAGATACTAATGTAACTTAATTTTTATATACTGCCAGTTCATTCTCCAAAGTTACTATGCCAAGGGACCCACATCTGCAAAGTAGGAGAACCACAAGGCTAAACAATGCTTGGTTTTTGTTTTAAAAAGTAAATAAGTAAGTTGATCTAAGGGGTACAAATGTTATTTCAGGTTTGTGGATGTAGGTCAGTGGTACTTCCCTAACACACTGAAAGTCTTGGGTTTAGTCCCTAGCAAGAAACGTAACCATAGACCTGGGTGGAATGATGCATGCCTATCATCTTAGCAATGAGGAGGTAGAGGCAGGAAGATCATAAATTCAAGGTCATCTTCGGCTGCATAGTGAGTTTGAGGCTAGTCTGGGCTACATAAGGTCCTCTCTGAAAAGAAAACAAAACAAAGGAAGAAAACGCTTGTTTACATTGATTAATGCTTAAAAGTTCTCAGAACCAGCAGAGTTCAGGTAGCAAAGCAGCTAAAACCTGCTCTGAAAGGCAGTGTGTTACAGAAGGAAATGAAGTGAAAAGGTAGACCTCCACTATAGAATGTATTCATACCAACCAGAACACCAAAGAAACATAGCCACAGGCCCAGAGATCAGCCCAATCTTCCTCCAAGACCCTGAGGTCAGTCAGACAGTCTGTTCCAAGGCTGATAGAGCACTTCCTGGTTTGTCCATTAGGGAATAGGTTCTTAGGGATGGTCTTTAAGAAGATATCTGGTGCAGCCTGTGTCTCCCCAAGGTCACTGGGTCTCAGTTTTCTTATCTATATATGGAGCTAAAATAGCATTACCAGTTTTACAGGATGGGGCTGAGAACAAAATGCAAATCCATATAAGAAAATAGTCCTGTCTGCTGGTGGTGATGCACACCTTTAATCCCAGCACTTTGGAGGCAGAGGTGGGTGGATCTCTGAGTTCGAGGCCAGCCTGGTCTATGGATTGAGTTCCAGGGTAGCCGGGGCTACACAGAGAAACCCTGTCTCAAAAAAAAAAAAAAGCAAAAACCAAACAAACAAACTCTTAAATGGAGGTCATCGTTGATAGGCCGGTCTACGAATATAGTATTATTTCAATCCACTTACAAGCCAGATCCTCACACTCCATCATAAAAATCTTGTGAGGTAAGTATTGCTTCTTCCAAAAGGAAGCAGCAACCCAACTGAGCAAACAGAACTGGGATGTGGTTCATTCGGTAGAGTGCTTGTCCACCACACACAAAGCCCTAGGTTTGACCTTCAGCTGCAGATAAAGCAAGGGCCTGGAATCTCAGCACACAGGAGATGAAGGCCACAAGACCGGAAGTGCAGGGTCAGACTCAGCTCCTAACAGTGAACTCAGGCGAGCACGGGCTGTGTACAACCCTGTCATTGGCGATGATGATAAGTATGATGAACATGATAAACAATACATAATGGAGCATCATACATAATCAAAAAAGTTCAAGTAAAATCTTTGTATTCTAAAACTCCATATTCTTTTCAGCACACAATTTTTTCATTATTTTATAGTATACCAAGAATAAGAGGAACAAAATAATTGCATTTAAAATGAATATAATTAGGGGCTAGAAGGATGGTTCAGACATTAAGAATATGTGCTGCTCTTGTAGAGGATCCAAGTTCGGGTCCCAGTACCTATCATGGAAGCTCACAATTACCCATAGCTCAAGCTCCAGGAGATATGATGCCCTCTTTGGACTTCCACTGGCCCGATGAGCACACACACACACACACACACACACACACACACACACGCATATACACATACACACAAAAAATAAAAATAAACTAAACTTTATAATGCAATTTGAGTGTACATCCTATTTGAATGCAAAATTTGAATGTCATAAGAGTTTGCCTCATTTAAACATGAGAGCATCTAAACCATAGTAATCAAATTAGTCATTATGAATACTATTCCAAGGTTCGCTCCTCACAAGACAGCATGCTGGGGTACTGCCTCGGAATTCTGACTTATCGCAGGATGACAACCCAGACTTGCTATTCCATGCAGTTTCCCCAGGCTGGTGCCAGGACACATTCTGGCGAAAGCGATAACTGTGCATTTTACATCTTCATGTTGCAACCAATAAATCTTAGTCCTTCCAGAAGCACAGTCTTGCTTTGGGGTAAAATTGCAACCACTGATCTGCAGTTCAGCTTTGACTTAACTTTCTGCCTGCTTCCTTTTCATGTAACTTCTACCTATTCCAGTGTGGGTCAGTGGGTGCCTGGATGCAAAAGAAACCAAATGGGAGGGGTGATTGGAGCCCTTGATAAGCTAGGACTTAGGGATTTCTGCTTTTAAAGACAGCCTGAAAGAGAGGGACTTCATAACAAATGCTAGTTATATCCTAGAGCCTGCAATGAGATCAGAACCAAGGAGCTGGGGCTTCTAATTGAGCACCGAACTTAGAACTGCCTTTATGTCAGGGATGACAGGATGATGCAAATTTGAAGTATTAGAGAGGTATATACCAAAGAAGACAACACCTTTTGTATTCTAGATCTACAGGGGTCACAGCCGGGAGTCAGACAGCTTGAAGGCCCCCACTTAGGACATCTGACTTCTGCCACCCACTCCTCAGCCACAGCTCCTTGCTGCACATCGGGCTAACATGCCAGAATGCAATGCTGTACAAATCCTTTGTGTTTATTGTATCAAGACAGAGGAAAGGCTCACCGTTTTTCTCCCAGAATGCTGGGCTCAAGATCATGCCCAGATGTCCTGGATAATTACAGTTAAAATGTGATTGCACTAGATAGAGACAGGGGACTGAAGAGTTAATTATAAGGCTCCAAAGAGAGAAATTCTTCTTCCTTCTTGAAGGATAGGCTGGCTGGGGGCTGTGCAAAGTCCCCAGGACACAGCTCACATAGAGAGATTGCTATAAGCTTAAGTTTTCATCCTATCCAACCTGGCAGGGAACAGGTATTCTTAGGCACCACTGCTTGAAAGTGTTTGGGGGGGGGGGGGAACATCTAAAGTAGTGATTTTGATTGGGGATTTAGCTCAATTGGTAGAGTGCTGGCTTAGGATACAAGAAGCCCTGGGCTTGCTCCCCAGCACAACATAAGCCAGTTATGGTGCCTGTAGTCACAACTCAGCAGGGTGTTCAGGAGTTCAGGGTTAGCTACATACAGAGTTCGAGATCAGCCTATGCTAAATGAGACCCTGTCTCAAAATAAAATGAAAATAAAGCAGTAATTCTGATGGGAATGTAAGCTGGCTTCACTGTAAGAAACTATCTCTACACTCACTGGGCTGTTGACTCTGGTGGCAGAAAAGAACAAATGTCCACCTGCATAGTCCCTTGGACCACAGGGCCTGTGACATATTGTAGGGTTTGTCTGGACCATACTCTAGCTCTGGCATCAGCCCCACCCCACTAGCTTCAAAGACTGACCATTTCTATTGACAGTGGGAAGTTAGTAATCCAGATTATGCTGCAGAATTCAGGAAGTTTATCTTGGAACTGCCTCTTGTTTCCAAGACTCCTCCTCCCTCTTCTGGAATGTTCTCTCTTTCCTAGGGCTGAGTCCCCGAGGGTCAATTCAAAGGCTCTGAAGGTACATTCCACCTGCCCAGCTCTTTTAGAAACTACCCCGTCTCAAAGTGAGCTAAGAAATTCCATTCCAACTTCTTGCTATGAAGATCTCAGGTTAGATATTTGGTGAAAAGAATTTGCAGCAGAGTGAGTCACCCAGAAACAGGATCACCTTGCTTCTGCTACCCCCAAGGGTTTACATTTAGAGAGATCTGTTAACTTATCCTACAGGAAATCTCTTAGTGTGTGCAAAGTTATTTCTGGGCTGGAAGCCTTAGCCTTCCCTGGGCATTCCTTACTCCCCACACTAGTCCCAACTAAGTATTAATTTCCACTTCTGTCTTCAGACTATCTTGTTAATTTAACTTCACTAAACTGGAAGGGATGTTTCTTCATTTTTCAAGAGCTCTATTTTTAAAACCTGTTAACCCTTTCTGAGTCTGGACACAGTGCTAACCGTAAAGTCTTGCGTTATTTACTCCTTGCCACATCCCCCTGGAGGGAGGTTTATCAAGATCTCCATTTTAGAGAAAACAGACTGAAAAGCATTAAATCAATTTGCCTGAGGTCAAGATAAGGAGCTGTGAGTCAAACCCAAATCTGAGTCCAGAGCCTGCTTTCAACCACTGCACCCAAGTAGAAAAGCATCACTTCCTGTTCAAAAGGCCAGGTCCTGGCCTGGCAAATAGAAAGAATACAGTATGATGTGAGGCTGAGGTGATAGTCAACAGTGAAACCTTCTGAGATTACAGGCATATGCCATCACATCCAGAGTACTGCAATGAAGTACTCCAAGGTGCTGCAAATGGAGCCCAGGTCTACTTTCCTGAATGCTGGGCAGCCATCTCCCAACCGCATGCTTTATCCCAGCTCCCACTTAAAAATCATAGCACATTTGTATGGAAGTCCCTGATGATAAGAACATAGTGTGCATTCCTTACAGGAAGACAGAACCCACTTCTCTCAACAGAAATGTAATTGCCATGTACATATGAATTCTACAAAATAACAGATTATACCATATTCTCTCTCTCCTCTCTTTCTTTCTCCCTCCCCCCATCTCTCTGCTCCCTCTTCTGGTTCTTCACTCAAGCTCTTCACAAGTACTTATTGATAATGAAGGATTGATCCTTGCTTGGAAAACAACGGTGGGATGTGGAAGATGGGCTTTGTTCATTGATAACCTGAAGAAGCCATGTAGGAGTAAGTTTAAAGGGTATAAAATCCTCAACTCAGCACTCAACAGGCGTCAAGGTTGTACTTCTTACCCCATTCTGAATCTTGTTAAGCCTCAGATAGACTCTAATGCTACCTTAATCCTACTTTAACATCTGGGTCATTTCCCAGGGATTTGTCCAGTTTCCCACCCCCACCTCTGCGTTCTATTTTTAGGCTGCTCCTCCCATCTTGTACCTGGCATGTGTCCCAAGAAGTGCTTGGGTTGCAGAGCGGAAACCACTGACGGTGCATGATTTAAATGAGAGGGGTGTGCCCTGCCACATTTTCATTAAAATTACAGAAAAATCCAAGCTGTGTGATGTTGAAGGGAGATCAGAATAGAGTCCAAAGTGCTACCAGTACATTTTTAGTCTTTTTTTTTAGCTCAATAAAGCAGCTGTCCTATATTTGCTAAATAGCTTGGAAATTGTTGATCGTGGAAAGCAAAGATGCACACTGTGGGTTCCCCCCCTTTCTTTCTTCATTTCAGTTTAGAGTTCATTACCACCTACAAGAAAATCAAACTGTTACAGTTCCCATCATCTCCATTAGTATCTGCATATCAAATCAAGAATCTGTTGCAAACAGCTTCAAAACTAAAGATGCATTGCAGAGCCATGCAAACCAACTCATACACTTCTACCCACAGACCAAGTATTCCATTGGTTGATAAGCTTAATAAAACCATAATGCTTGCGTAGAACAGTGTTTTCATAAGCAAGATTCACTGGAAGTGTACACAAAATAATGCAATAAAGATGTTATTCTGTGGAGAAAAAAAATTAAAAGATCCAAAACAAGCTTGTAGCATTAAGGATGCCGGAACAATACTGGTTTTCCAAGGGTCTGTGGGGTTTGCTACTCATGAACCCAATTATCCTTTGGAACAGGAGATTCTTTACATTTGAGCGTTAGTTCATTGTGTTTCGGCATCGTTCGAAAATCACAGTGTGCTCCTGTCGTAAACCAGAGATTCTCATCTTAGTCTTTCATAAGTTTCCTTAACATGGCAAATACATATCTTGTCAGGCTATTTTAGAGCCTAGACATATGAATCAGAGGTTGTATCAAATAATCAAAAGGATCTTTGCTCTTTGGGAATCCGACAGGAAACCAGCTAAACAAACTCAGTCCATAAGCTGATTCATGGTCCTATTTTTATAATTGTGTCTCTCAACACAATATCCACGGAAGTCCATTTATTGGCTTGGTTATTAAGCACTTTTCTTTGGAACGGGGGTCTCTGTGTGTGATGTATTGTGTTTGTGCATGCACTGGTGTATAGGTGCAGGCACATGCAATGACTCACATCTGGAATGTCCTCCCTTGCCTCCACCATGTTTGAGAGAGGGCCTCTTGTTATTACCTCTGTGTACATTAAGCTAGCTTGTCTGTGAATTCCCCAGGATTCTTCAGTCTCAACCTCCTCTCTCACCAGAGGCTCAGAGATTGCAGGCACCCATCTCTTCACCCAGCTTTGTATGGCCCTGGGGATCCAAGTTCAGGTCCTCACATTTTCAGGACAAGCACTTTACCCACTGAGCCATCTCTTCAGCCCCAATAAGCAGCATCTTTATCTCCAGCCTAGACCTTTGATTACACCAACTCACTCTGTGTACACTGGGTTGCTGTTTTCACATTTAGTTAGAGAAGCAGCATATGAACATATTATTGTAAAAGGATAAAGTCACATAGAAGAACACTAACTAAAAATGAAAACCCATTCTCTTTCTGTTTCATATTACACTGTCAGTGGATACCTGCGGATACTTCCAGACTTTTTGGACAACTTAAAAATATATAAACCACATAATTTTACTATTTTATTTTGTCTCATACATAGGACCATACTAATAGCAATTTAAAAAAACCTTGATTTTCCTTATAAATTTTCAGCTTTTTAATGTTAATGGGGCATGTCTACACAAAATCACAGACTGTAAGCATGCAGCTTGATGGTTTGTATGCTGGTGTGCTCTGGCCAATGGTCTCCGGATCCTCCTCTGAACACGACCCTCTCCTGCTCTTCTCTATCGCTCTATGGACATCCTTAGATAATATAGTTTAGTTTTGGTAGTTGTCTTGTCTTTTCAAATCATAGTCTCCTTCTAGTTTTTTCTCTATTTTCTATCATTACAATTTGTTAATTAAAATGAATTGTTTGTTCTGAGCAGATCTTTCAGTCTGGATTTTATTGACTGCATTCCTTCGGTGTTGTCCAGTGTTTTCCTCTGTTCTCTGTAACTACTAGAAATTGGTAGTGTGTGGAGGCTTATCCAAGTTATTCTGATAGAGGCTTATTCATTCAGATTCAATGTGAAATATATGGATGTATTATATACATATATGTATATATATTCAAGATTTTTGAAAATGCTTTTGTGTGTACATGTGAGCAGGTGCATGTGTGTGCTCATGCATGTGTCTACATGCATGTGTGTGTGAGTTCATGTGAGTGCAGGTGTTCATTTGCCATAGCACACATGTGGTAATCAGAGGGCAACGTTGGGAGTAGACCCTTGGCTTCTAGCTTGTTTGAGGCAGGAGTCCTTTGTTGTTTTCTGCTGCCTGTGGCAGGATAGCTGCCCGTCAAGCTCCTGGGGAGCCTCCTGTCCCTGCCATCTGACACAGAGACACTGAAATCATACAAGTGTGCTGCTACTATGTGGGCTCTAAGTAAACTCTGTAGACTCAAGCTCAGGCCATGCTTAGACAGCATTTAGCCCTTTATCTACCTTAGCCACCTACCCAGCCTATTTCACTGGTAAGAAGGTATTTTTCATCAAGATGTCTTTCTTACAACTTTTTATTTTTTGACACAGGGTCTCACTGTATACTCCTGGCTAGCCTGGAACTCATTGTGTGGACCAGGCTAGCTTAAAACTCTCAAAGATCTGCCTGCCTTTGCTCTGCCTTTGCTGGAATTAAAAGTGTGTACTACCCACCTGGTGTCACTTTTTAAAAAATTCTATTGTATACTGGAGATTCCTCCCCCTTATTCGGTGCATAGGGGATTCATTTACTTTTCCTGCCTAGGGAGATGTGTTGTGTCTTTCCACCTGATGAGCCTTTCCGTTATCTTCATCTTTGCAAACAATGCTGCATCCAAACCTTATGTGGGGTCCTTTGTGCCTAGAGGCTAAAGTTTATAAAATAACAAGTCTTCCAGTCCCTTTCTTCCAGGTACACTCTCAACAGACCCAGCAAAGGGGAGAATTTCGTTGCAGGGGGAGCCATAGGCAATCATTTTATTTAGAACACTGTCTGCCTCCTTACACAAAAAAGGGGCAGAGGTTCCAGCAGCAGGAGACACCAAACACCTCCAGGAACCCTGGGACGAAAAGGGAAATTACCCTTCATCTATAATTATTGAAGCACGTCATTCATAATGTGGAGAGGGAAGTGTGTGCAGAGAGTTTGTGAATGTGTCTAGAGACTCAAAATACTTATTCAGTAAAGATGTTCTGAAGAAGTGTTCGGACTCCCAGGTACTTATTACACATGGTGTTTACTCTCTGTAAAGCTCACCATCTGCCAAATGTTTCCACCTGAGTGACATGTCCGTCACCTCAAACTCAGCCTGTAAAACGTGCACTCACCCTTTGTCCCCTGAAGGTCCAGCTTTTTCCTCGGGTTTTCGGCAACATTAACGGCATCAGCTGTGTTCCCAGTCACCCAGCCTCAAACCCTTGACTCATCTCCTGCTGGCTCCACTGTCCACAGCAGGCTGGCAAGCCTTTCTATCTGTTTCCTTCTTTACTCCTCCACTCCCACTTTGCTTTCTGGGGTTCATTTAATGACAACCACAATAAAAGTCTAATTGGTCTCCACTCACTGCCAGCCCTTTTAAGCTGCTCCTTGTTAAAAGATGAATCTTTCTAAGTCACAGTTCTGATTATACCATGGGCCAATTGCAACCCCACATGTCCCAGTGAACTAAATACAAGTGTCAGAGCTTCTGGGAATGGAGAGCTTCCAGGGTTTGGCCACAACGTCTTCCTCTTCCCATGGTCTCCTCCTGTTCTGTGCTAATGTTAGGGTGAGGCAGATGACAGCTATGACTTGATTCTCAACACACTCCAGGGTAGAAAGGGGAACGTCATTATAAGGAGGGAGGTTCTAGAACCAGAAAGCCTGGATTCCTTCCAGTTCCTATCTTATCAGCTGTGATAAGTGACTCATCAGGTGGGTCTATCTACCTCTCCGGCATCAGTCTCTTAATATTTAAGGTTGCTCAATAAATGCCATTCTGCTCATTACACTTACTATTGCTGTTTCCAAGCAAAGGACACTGAGGCTCAGAGAGGTTACATCAGTTGCCCCGGTCCCAGATCTGATGAGTGTCCAACCAGGAATTCAACCCACAGGTCTGAGTCCACAGCCCTTGCTTCTTGGAAGAGTCCTTCATTGTATCTGGTTTCCAGGCTCAGCTCTCCTACTCTCTGCTCCTTTGTACACCAAGTTAGAGTCCAGTCTGGTTACTCACATTGCCCAGAGTTCTTCTTCCTTCCTCCTTTCCTGTCTTTCTCACGTCTCACCTCTCCTCTTGAAACATCTCCACACACATTTCATTCCTTTCCTTCCTCCTCAGCAGTGATCTCAGCTTCCTGAAATTCTGCCCATGGAGGTAAAAGGCTGCCTTCTTGTGACCCTGGTTCTTGACCTTTACTTCTCTTCTTCCATGAAAGCACAACTGTCATCTCCCTCGGCCTGAATGGACATGTCTTCAGCGCCCCTTGTCACATGTGGGCATCTTGTGTACACATCTGTATCTACTGCAGGAATTAAGACACTATGTTTGAAAGTCCCCCCAGAGATCATCACCCTGACTGTTTTCAGAGTTCAAAGGAGGTGGTTCCAGGCCGCTGGATGCAACTGGGAAAGGCTGAGTGGGTGGATCAGTGTCTTCTTTACAAACAGCCACACCCAGTCAAACAGTGTAGCCCCTTTTCATTTCTTTTATACATTGAGAAAAATGTCTAAATGCATTCCCACAGTAAGTGACTATTGTCTCTCTTTCACTTGGTCTCTTGTGTCTGGTGGGAAGGGAAATCTGTCTGGAATGCCTAGCTCAGAGCCCAGCAGAGAGGCTACTTACCTGAGGCAGGCCTGTGGAGGAAGGATGTAACACTGAGCACTTTAAATTATTCTGCCTCAAAGACCTGATTAATTCTGTGAGATAGGCCTTCTCCCCATTTTAAAGACATCAACATAGATGTCAACCTCACTGAACTCAGGAAGTCCATGTTCATTAGAGATCGTGAGTGGCCGAAGTCAGGATCAGATCATCTAGCTCAGATGTTAAATCTAGATGGGCTGAAGTTCAGATCCCTGTGTGCTTCTCACTAGCTTTGTTATCTGGCAAGTTATTGGGTCTTTCTGACTCCAGTAGTAAGAGACACCGCCTTACCTCTAAACACTATGCCTAGGATAATCCTCTGTGTACCAGATATTTGGCTTTCAAGCATAGTTAGGCAGTCTTTCCACTGTACAGCAGTGTCTACTGCAACATCTTTTTGAAAGAGCTTAGGAATCATAACCCATGAATCCTCTTCAGCCACAGGGACTGCAAAGCAGCATGCTGATATCTGGCTGGGCCACTCAGCCTATGTTATTTTAAACTGTTCAGAGAGCTACACGACATTTATTAGGGAAAGAATACAATTCAAGGCTCTAACATAAACCAGTGACCCAGCCTGGTTTTATTGCACAGGGCTGTGGTTTGAGGGTTTGTGGCCCTGCAGAACTCGTAGATCGAAACCTAGTTCCCAGTGTGACCATTACCTTTGAGAAGGCAATTAAGCCAGAGAGTAAAGCCCTCAAGAATGGCATTATTGCCCTTGTAAAAGAGCCACAAGTGTTTGTTTGCCCCTTTGCCCATATGAGGACACACTAACCACACCATCTCTAAAGAGCAGAGTGAGTCTTCATCATACACCAAGCCTGTTGGCACTTTCATCTTGGATTTCCCAATCGCCACTACTATAAAAAGTAAGTGACTGTTGTTTATGAACTATTCCGTGTAAGGAATTTTGCTATAGCACTTCAAACAGACTAAGGATTGGGGCATATGATAATCTAGTGAGCCTGGCCAGCTAAAACACCATACAAGAGGCTACACTTCTGCTCCCTGCTCTCTGAGCACTAGCTTGGTCTGACCACAAATCATGCAGTCTATTCTGTGATATTTATCCATGTTTTATTATCTGTTTGTATTTATAATAATGTCTTTTTATTTATTTGCTAATATGTAACTTATGGCATCAAATGCATCCTAGTTATGTGTGTGTCCACAAGTATGTAGTGTGTGTTCACATGTATGTGGGATATACGTGTACATAAACATGTAGGCAGAGGCCAGAGTTTAGTTTGACTTTGGGTGTCTTGCTTCATCACTTTGTACCTTATTTCTTTAAGAAAATCCCTCACTGAACCTGGACATGACTGATTTTGCCAGACTGTCACCTTAGGTCAATGAGGTCCTGGGATCTAATTGTCTTTGCCCCCAAACCTGCTCTGGGGTTATAAGTTTGTGCCACTACACTGGGCTTTCACATGGGTACTGAGTATCCAAACTCAGGTCTTCATGCTTGTACAGCAAGTACTTTACCAAGAGAGCCATCCTCCCACATCCCTCTGGCTACATTTTCGAGAAATCAGCAATGATCATTTGTTTCATTTACCCCCAAATAGTAAAGGCAATAGAGATGGAAAAAAAATGAACTTAGAAAAGAATGATTATGCAGAAATTTGGTAGAAGATCTCCTTCTTTCTGTATTTTTTCTTCTAAAAGCTGGCTTCTGTTCTCATCTGAGAAGCTAGTAGAGATAACTACTTGTTGATGTCAGTCTTCCCAGTAAATACACTGACTTAAAGCATGGACCACAGGAAGGGCAATGTCTGTGTGGAACACTCTGCCACTGAAGGACACCTTGTAAGGATTACTTCATGAGGACAGTGTGGCTTGTAGATGGCATTCACAAGTGCCTTATCTGTCAATGTGTCTCGTTGGTTCTCTACTTTCTAATCCCATTCTGTGAAAGTGAATTTAGCATATTAGAAAATAAAAAAAAATATTTCTAAATGGCTCTTTTTGGGCATTAACCAGTGAGCTGTGAAGGAGTATTTATCAGGAAAAGCAGAGTGTCACATATAATGAAATGTTGCTTGTGTGTAGGAAAACATGTTTCTTAAAACAAAAACCATTTTTATTTTTTGAGGTTATAATATAATTACATCGTTTTTCTAATCCCTTTCCTCCCGCTAACCTCTCGCCTGATGCTCTCTTTCAAACTGATGGTCGCTTTATCTTTAATTATTGTTTTTGGTGGTGGTGGTAGTGTGTGTGTGTGTGTGTGTGTGTGTGTGCACGCACACACACACACGCTTCTAAATACATAGTACAATCTGTGTGTTACTTGTATGTCTGTTTTCTGGGCTGACAGTTTACTATTGGATAATTAATTGGTGTGCTCTTTCCTGGGAAAGACTATTTATTTCACTCTTTGTATTCCTTAGCTAGCTATAGTTTTTTTTTTGTGTGTGTGTGTGTGTGGAACTGAGTCATCCTGGGCTTTCTGCCTTCCATGTTAGCATATCTATTCATGTTGCCCTTGTTCAGGTCATATTTAGGTAGCCATGTTGTCGAAACTTCATGGATGTAGCTTCCGACACGTCTAGGAAACATGATCTCACAGTAAACTTCCAGGTTCTCTGACTCTTAAAATCTTCCCACCCCCTCTTCCGCAATGATTTCTGAGCCTTAAGTGTGGGAGTTGTGTTGTAGCTGTATTAGTTGGGAGTGGACCCCACAACTCCACATTTTGATCAGTTATGGTTTTCTACACTGTTGTCCGTCTGTTGCAAAGAAAAGTTTCCTTGATGACAGATGATGACAACAGTCATCTCTGGGTATAAGAACAAATGTTTAGAATGTAGTTGGTGATTGTGCTGGTTTAGTAAAGTAGCAGTTATAGGTTCTTCTCTACAATCCATGATTTCACTAGCCCTGGGTAGTTGGCTGGGTTTTCAATACCAGGAAGGTATTTCCTTTTGTTGAGCAGATCTTAAGTCCAGTTAGAAATCTGTTGGTTACACCAAGGTGTACATGCCACTACTGCACCCTTAGGGTTATATGGTACCATGGTGGTCCTTGATATGGTTCACAGGCATCATAGCTGTGTAGGACTATTGGTTGATTCCATCCTTTGGAAGCTTCCATGGCATCTTCTGGTACAATGGAAGCTAGAACTCATGGAGGTGGCTTTTATGTCAGATTCCTGATAGAGGCTTCCTGGGCCCCATGGCTGCAGTTCATAGTGTCTTCAGAAATAAGGACTTACCTTCAAGCTCTGGGGGGCAGCCAAGGGCAACAGCAATAGCATGCAAAGTTTTAGGAGCCTCTTGGACAATCCTGACCAACAACTCAAAACAGGGCTTCTCATGCCTGGTTCTAGGGCTTTTTGTTAGTTGATCTATGGCTTAGGAGGAGCATTGTCATCCCAGATGAGAACATTTCATTTAAACTATGTATCTTTATACACTGATATATATACACATTTGTAGGTAGAGGTAGACAGTTAATAGTATGATTCCTTATGACTTTTTCAGACTCCCTTACTGTTCTTTTACTCCTCCTTCTGTATTTATCTTTCCCCTCCTTCCCTAATTAGTGCTCCCACCCCAACTTTTCCCATTTCTCCCTTCAAATTGCTTATACCTTGCTGTTTCCCCTCTCTGTTGCCCCCACCCCTGCAATGTCCCTTTCACTTTCCTGAAAAGTATCTCCATTAATTTATTATATGCCATTATGTCAATATACAGATACAATCTAAGTCACACTCATATGCTTACTATAATCACTATAAGGGTTTTCAGATTGACTACTCTCTCTCTCTCTCTCTCTCTCTCTCTCTCTCTCTCTCTGTGTGTGTGTGTGTGTGTGTGTGTGTGTGTGTGTGTGTGTGTGTATGTATATGTGTGATGTATGGGTACATACATGTGAATAGGAGTACATGTACATGTGCATGTGAGCATGCAAGCATGGAGACCAGAGACTGATGTGTCTGCTTAGATCATGCTCCACTTTATCGCATTGGACTAGGTGCTAACCAATTAGCCAATCTAGCAGGCAAATGAACTCCAAGGATCCCCTTTGCTCTTCCCCACCCGCAGAGCTACAGCCACGCAGCCATGCCATGTTTTTACATGAACATTGTTGATTCAAACCCTGGACCACATGATTGCACAACAAACACTTTATCTGTTAAGTCATCTCTCTAGCTACATAGCTACCCTTTAAGAGGTGATTACCAAGTAGAGTTTCCAGCAATGAACTAGATAGAGTCTCTAACAGCATTGACCTTTCCTGCTACGTCTGCCCATTTTGGAGCTGTAGAAGGAAGACTCATAGGCCTAAGGGGACATGACAAATGCAGGTTCTAAGTTTATATTCTTTGATTGGTTTGTGTCAGTATTGTAAAAGTTAAAACTGTCCCGACTCTTATATATTATGCCCCCACACACTTATTTGTTTTCTCAACAGTTAATAGTCTGTTCTGAGTAATCCATACACTTTGTGACCCAAGACAGCTCACTGAGGGTGAAGACACAGTCTCTGACACTGAAGTCAGTTTTCTCTGTGTCAAGCTAATAAAACCTGTAACCTTACCTTTATTGGTGGTGTTCCCTCACTGACAGCAACACCTCTGAAAGGAAGCAGATGCCTTGTGAGCCACAGCCACCTTCAGGTTTTAAACTGGCTTTTCCTTGGTTGCTGGAGAAAGATGTCCTGTGAGGAAAACACATAGAGCTTTTAGGCCTTCCTATGAACTGGCTGTCCAGATTTTATTGGAATGGGGAGGAGGGGCAGGGCTTGAAAAATGTCAAACAAAAAATTTAAAAGAAAATAAAATCTGGTAATGATCAAATAAAGAATATTAATGATCAAACAGAGATAACTCTTTAAAGTTATGATCAATATTAATTTGATCAAAGATCATTTTGGAGTCAACTTTGGGTCAAAAATGGTATGATTTAATGATGGATAAAACATGGTTGAATCTTGGAAAGAATGCAGTTCTGGTATAAAAAGGAGATAAATACCCAGTTATGATTTACTATTGCAAGCAGAGCTCAAGGTGAAGTTGTGGGATTATGGGAAGGCTTTCTGAAGCTTATAGGAAGGCTTTCTGAAGCTATTAATACATTATAAATAAGGTTTTACAGTCATAAAAATTAAATTTTTCCTCTATTTAAATATTTCACATAGCATTATTGTACCATATATATATATATATAATTATTCTTTCTCTCTTGTCTCTCTCTCTCTCTCTCTCTCTCTCTCTCTCTCTCTCTCTCTCTCTCTCTCTCTCTCTGTGTGTGTGTGTGTGTGTGTGTGTGTGTGTGTGTGTGTGTGTGTGTGTGCGCAAGTCTACACAGCAAGTGCACATGCCCTGGTGCACCTGTGAAAGTTGGAGAACAACTGAGTAGTTCTCTTTATTCAGTTGAAGGTCCCAGGTATCTAACTCAGGTTGAAAGTGCCTTTACCCACAGAGTTATCACACCAAACCCTTAACCAGAATGTCTGATTCTACCACACCTACAAATCTCAAGACCATCTTGTTACCTTCTTTATTGCAATGGATTAAAAAATAAAGTACTTTTAAGTATATTAAGTGTATATGGCATTACCAAAACATTCTTTATCGTGTCTTTAGGAAACTAACATGAAATCAACATGTAATGCTATTGTTTTTGAAGCAATGGAAAGAGCACAGCAGGATGAAAAAAAGGACAATGACGTCAAATACTCCTGCAAGGCCTTGGCCGTCGCCTTGCACATCATGCTTATTTAGCATTCCATGTTTTTGCTGGACTAGGGAATTGTACTATAGTAACATTCTTAGATGTTAAAAGCTTTAAGGATGATGAAGGTAAAGAATCCTAGACCATTCCTAAGGGAAAGTATCTAAATCATATCTAAATTACAGGGAATACAACAGGCAGAGTGAGATGTTTTCAGTCAATGGCATCCTTTTAAAAGTAAGGTGGTAATCAAGCACATAGTTAGAATTTTTAAAATATTATCTCAGGACTGAAAAGATGAAGCAAATATTAATAGTACATACCATTCTAGAAGAAGACCCAAGTTCAGTTCCCTATACCCACATCAAGCAGCTCACATTCTTCTGTAACTCTAGGTCTAGGGATTCAGATACCCTCTAGCCTCTGCGGGCACCCATACCCACATGGTGCACATGAATTAATAAATTAGAAATACAGAACTCCAGAAATAAACATTGCTTTTAAAACTGTTGTCTCATGTAGCCTATGTGTGGCAACTAATGTCACTGATTTGTGCCCTCGTCTCGGTGATCGGTTCATCTAAAACTATACAGTTATGGCTGCTTGTTCATAGGCTGATTTTACAGGCCAGTTGGCTAGGGGTGGTCCAAGTTCATACCAATTGTCTGGTGTAATTAATAACAGTAACACACACACTCACACACACACACTTGAAAAACATCAAGTTCAGGCAATCATATGTATGGCTGCCTGGATATTTTCCACATTCTGTTCAAGTGTGCACTCTCTATTCTCCATCCCCCCCCTTTACTGTCCATCTTCTTATAGTGTGAATATAATTTTGAATACTTACTGGGGTGCACTATTTCATTATGACAGAGTATAAGTGAAAGAATATTGTGGGTACCATCTAGTTCAACACTTCAAGAAATAAGAGCAAAATTACTTCTGTTCCATCTGGCAATGGTTCCTAGTCCAGTTCTTCAACTAAGTGATAAATGTAATTCTATTGTTTTGTTAATTAAACCTGAGTTCTTTCAAGGGCTTGAGCAGGTGGTGGCCTTGTGGCATTTGTTTCTGTGACGTCATCTCCGTTTGTAGGCTCTGGACATTTGCTGCCCATACTAATCATTAAAATCAAGTTTAGAAGCTTGCTGTGGGAAGAGAATATATGCTTTAAGAATCAGCTCCTTATATCTTTAGTCTTCTCCTCAGATGATTTGTGGAATGTGTCTTTCTACAGTGGTAAATAAATATGATAAATGTTGTTCAATGTGGTTTAGACTCTTGAGGGAGAAGGAAGGGTGCCAATCTTGCTTTATGCTATCCCATGTTTATAAAGCAAGAAGGATCATGAGAATACTATTTCCTGCTGCTCTCTACTCTTGTTGCTGGTTTAAAGCATCTCAGCTGCAAAGGAAAGTCTGCATACTGATGATCATTTCTTTTGACTTAGCTCTTTCTTTTATAACTTCTGTTTCCATGTTGCTTGTATCTGGAAAATTTTTATATGTTATACAATGTCCAACAAGCGGCTATATAACCAATCCCTAAAGAAATATTTATCGGGGCTGGGAGATGATATTTCAACAGACAAGAGTCTTGCTATGTAAGCATGAGAACCTGGGTTGGATCTCACACACATGCGAAAGCAGGAAGTGGCCTGGAGGCTCCGTAACCCCCTCCTTGGAGAGAGAGGAAGCTGAGTCAGGTGCATCCCTGGAACTTTTTGGTTAGTTAGCTTAACCGAAACACAGCCAGCTCCAGTTCAACCAGAGAATCAGTGTCAAGGTCCTAAGCCAAACAATGATGGAGAGTACCTGATCTCACACACACACACACACACACACACACACACACACACACACACACACACACACATGCGCGCGCACATGCTCAAGCACACAATGCACATAGACAGGTATATACACAGTATTTGTAAAGTAAAAAAAAATGAACATACACCTATACTTTCTATCTTTCATTATATCTTAGACATAGTACACCAAAATCTACCCCAGATTTTAATAAATATGTTGCCATGTTTTCATAATTCCAGGACACTTTCAAATCTGCATGCATGCATGTGTTTCACCATCCTAAGGAAGGTTTTTTTTTTGTTTTTTTTTTTTGAGTCCCAGTCTAGAAGCCCACGATCCCCATTTCAGGCTGCTGTGGCAGTGCTGGCATGCTTCCCTCTGAAATAATCAGCACTGCTTCTTCCACAAACAGCATGTAGTAATTAGAACACGCGTTCTGTGAATGCTACTAAACCTTTTTGTGAATCAAATTCTTTCAATTCTCAAGAGTTTCCCTAACCAGGCATGGATTCAAGAAATGTCTCATTGATTGCCTTGCTTACCAGAGAGTAGGAAAAAGAGCTGTACTGTCTCCACAGTCTGAGAAACGACACCAGGGCATAGATAACTGAGACACTTTCAGAAACGACTTTTGTGTTAGCCCCTGAATGACAGGGCCACATTAGCTCCTCTCTTTACACCCCCTAGCCTCAGAGTATCTGTCAATATTATGTCTTTGATTAAGTTCATCTAATTTGTTGATTATATGTTTCTGGCTGGGTCTTCATTCTGAAATGATTTTAATCTGAGTCGATTTTAGGCCATATTAATTTATTTTATGTGTATTTGATTGCTATATTGTACCCATTTCTGAACTTACTCCTGCAGATACAATATGAAAATGAATGAGGCAGAGGTATAGTATCTATGGCTCTTAGTCTGCCCAACAGAATCAGTATTCACATTGAGAGGTACACTTTGTGATTCCCACTGTGTCTCTGTATGAGATCCTCTGTTGTTAGAAATCATAAATCTCCAAATGAGAGACTGCAGCATTAGCAGGTTTAGCCTTTGCATAGAGACGGCCAAGGCACCTTCCTTTTCTAGTATGTCATGGCCATGACTAACTTCTTCAGGAGCCTGCAGAGAACTGAATTCATGTCAATAACTCCCAGGATTCTGTAGGTGGTTCCAGGCAACTGTCCTTCTGCCCCTTAAAAGCCAAGTCAGCAGAAATGAAAGAGAAGTTCTCCTATGGATGATCTCACATGTTTGGTCCTGTCTTCCCTTGCTAATAAAAAAATAATGTCTCCCCACTAAAGCTGAATGGCTGCACTAAACAAAGCTATAGAAAATCTTCTCTAAACAACCAAACAAATAAGTACTAGGGCCTAGCCACGTGCATGCCCAGCCAAAATGTAATGCCTCCTTTTAAATCAATTTTGAAACAGACTCTCAAGGCAAGGCAACTACTGCATGTCACAATATTCAGTAAAGTGCACTTCATTCCTCAGAAACAATAGGACAGCTCCATGTGGTACTTAGATTGCAGAAAGAGGCCAGATGCTAAAGGGATGCGATAGTGAAGCAGGCATTTATAAAGGTCTGTTAGGGCTAAAAAAGTGGTTTTTGTGGGCTATGTACTGTGCACCCCTTGGCAACTCTTCACTCCGATAAAAGAAAAGCAACTAAAAGAAGGGGTTGCTAAAACCACAGACCCTTGTTGCTTTTCTCTCCCCAAGGACACCTGATGTAAACACAGTAGTCTAGATGTTCCTGTGATGATGACCAGTGAATAAGGCTTCTGACACCCTGCTTGAAGCTCACTGTTAGTTTCCAAGGAGAGTGTTTAGAAACTCCTTTCTCCTTGGTTCACCCCAGAGGCCTGGAGCATCATTCTCAGCTCAGCTAGCCCACATGCACTTGATGGTCAGCCACCCTATAATACCTTCACAAACAGAGACAGACAACACACCTGTAATTATGACAGAAAGCACATTTGCGTTTTTAGAAGGCACCTAGTACAATGTGGCCTTGTGGATAACATAAGTCCTCAGCAGAATCAGGGATCTGAGAAGAAAGTGTGGAAGCAGAAATGAAAGAGGAGAAACCACCACTCTTGTCACAGTGAAACCAAAATGCACAGATTCCTGTTTGCTTCTTTATAATATTACCAGGAAGTGATTGGCTAGCTGGGCCTTGGATGCCCTGTTGAGACCACGAGACATTGTAAGAGCAACAAAGAATGGGCTTTGCTGTCATCACCAGACTGAAAATCGAAGAGGCCAAACCTGTCCCTGGCTGGGTGGAGGTTGTGAGGTGGGTACAATCAGAGAGGAGTTATTTAGTGTGACCCCTCTCATATGACAAGAGAAAAATTGGTGCTATAATTTGGGTTTGTTTTTAAAGTATAATCATTAAAAAGCTGCTCATCACACTTTTCTGGAAATCTCTCCCTTTATGCACTGGCTTTGGACATTAATCCTCTAATTATGTTCCAGCATAGATTTAATTTTGATCTCTTGTAGAAGGAACCATAAAAAGAAGTTTTTATGGATGGACAGTTTTACACAGCTGTGTCCCAGTCGCTATTGAGTGAACAACTTCCCGGCAACTGTCCTTTGTCTGTCAACAAGCCCTTGTCACCTCTGACATATTTTACTCTTTGCAACTATTTGCACTTATTCTTTACTTGAATAAAAAGTAAATGCACCTCTAGATATCAGCACATTTAAAAATTTATTGTAAACATTGCATTCCTACTATCCTTTAAAATAAGTGTTTTTTTTTTTTCTTTTTGTAAAGCTCAGCATTAAGGAAAGAACACTGTAGAAATACAAAAGAATAAGGAATGTAAAATTATAAGTTAATGTCCAGGACAGATCTCCTTTTTAAATATGATAAATAATAAAATTTGCATCTACTGCATATTTATAAGGTCTGCTGTATATTATTTATGAAGCTCTACTGTAGGATTTAATTTTTCTCACATTTAATCATTTATTGTGCATGCGGAGGTAGGCGCCTGTGGCTGTGGCACCCATGTGGAGGTCAAAGGACAACTTTCGAAAGTCTGTTCTTTCCTTCCACCCTGTGAGATCTGGGGATTGAACTCAGGTCCTCAGGGCTGGTGCAAGGCCATTAGTCATCCAAGGCAACTCTCCAACTCTACTATAGTATTCTGATGAGCTGATTTAAACACACTGTCTAACTTCTAATAAACCATTATTGAAGAAAAAACATTAGGTTACAAGACTTTTGGGACTCATAGCAAAATGGTTCTCCCTCCAAAAATAATCTTTAAAAATCAAATCTGTATATTTATAATAGTATTCAGTGAGAAAGTACTTTGGTGACACTGAATTTGTCAGCTTCACCATGGAATGAAGTGTTCTTTCACAGCAAATTTTCCTGGTTATTACAACCTGTCTCTCTCTTCTGTTACAAAACCCAAGCCAGGTAAAGTATTAAAATGTGCTTCAAGCAACAACAACAACAAAAAGCCTGGGGTGGTAGCGTACACCTTTAATGCCAACACTCAGGAGTCAGAAGCAGGCAGATCTCTGAGTTGGAGGCCAGCATCGTCTGCAGAGTGAATTCCAGGACAGTCAAGGCTACACAGAGAAACTCTGTCTCAAAAAACAACAAAATGAAAAGGTGTTTCATAATTGATGAAGCACATTCGGGTGGGTATCATTGTTGCTACTAGGTATCATTATTGCCTCCAGACCACAGACTCCGTTTTAGGTAACTTGTTTCTAATGTAAATTCTCCTTGCTATTCCTCATAAGCAGCTCATACAGATTCATTTTAACTGAGATTTTTAGTTACTGGCATTAATTGTGAGAGTATCAAATTGCTCTCTGCAGCATCTGCTCCTGGCTCTACCTTGCTATGGTATTTTAGTTATTTCATCTGTGTTCTTCTGTCTTCTTGCACCATGAAACTGCCAGTCAAATTATCACTGTTCACCCTTTCTTTACCATCTATCCTCCCTACCTTCCCTCTCACTACTTAACAGGGGTTTGGTTTGGTTTGGTTTTGGAGGGAAAACAGACAAACATATCCACCTGAACTGTGTCTAGAGAGAAACCGGATCTGTGTAAGGAGCTCATTCCTGCTCATTTGGGTGGATATGCTTTTTATAAGACTTTGGAGTGTATACTTAGGTGACTAAATGTGCATTCGTCTGGTAAACATGCTTGCTCCATCTGCCTCCTAATGGGATGTGGCCCTGTTCTCTTGAGGCTTATAGTTGGAGAGATAAACACAAAACATGTGATTATCCAAATCTTTAATTAGATTGATGAGGTGCTATGCAGGATGCTCGGAGTGTTTCAAACAGTCCAGACACCTGTGTTGGGCAAGGAGGAGTCTCTGTTTCTCTAAAGACAGGAGAGTTAGCTTTGCTTCAGCAAACAGCATACAATGAGGTGTGGCAGTTAGAGACTTGTTTGTTTCTGGAGTCTTCAAACTAGGTGAGATGGATGGTTTAAAAGACCTTTTAATAAATGGATGGCTGACTACCATTGCCTTTAAAGAGTTTCCAAATGTTCCTCAGCAATTGATCTGAACTCGGCTCATTTTTCACCTTCCACTTTTCCAGGGCACAGGGAACTCTGTTCTAAATTCCCCATGTGTTTTCTCTTTAATTGGAAGTGTGCTCTTCTGTGCCCAGGGCCATTGGGGCTGACTTACCTTGAGGAAAAGTTGCAACTCGAGACTGTTCCCTGCTCACAGTCTGATTGGAGAACATACACTGTGGTGGTGGGAGCCATGCCTGTGTGTCCAGGGAAGTATACTGCCCTGTGTCACTGTCAGACACCTGCACGGGGCCCCAAAGCCCCTGTGGATGCCAGGCTGGAAGGGACGCAACTCTCCTGGTGAAACAGTAGCAGTTGTGTGAGTGGGGATGGAGAAAATGGGTGACAAGGAAGGACAGGGCAGCTGAGCCAGCATCTTTATCCTGCCAACCAGGGGCAGTAGGAAGAGAGATGGAAGAAACACAAGGTAACAAAATGATTTCATGAAAATATCATCATTATAGTTACAGGTTGGTTTTAATCAGCCACACTTCCTGACATTGCAAGATCTGGGCAAGGGTCCCCAAAGAGGCTCTAGATTAGGGCCAGCACTGACCTCCTACACTCCTGCATTCCCTCCTGTGTGTCACCTTCCCCTTCCAGACAGCCATACCCTTCAGGACCAGCTCTGGGAAGAGGCCCCAGCTAGCCTGGGAAGTGGCCTCCAGGACTTTTCAACAGGGACTTTCTGACGATTATTACCTTTAGACCCCATATCTAAGTTGCCTTAGATATGAGGGCAACTCCAAATGGTTTTAAACTAAAGATGTACAAGTTTTAAGGAGAGAGCTTTGTATCTTTCCAAATCTGTGTGCCTTAAAACTTACTGTGTATCACAGTTATGCAGGGATCTGTTATAATGCAGATGGGAGCATGAGCTTCAGATTTTTTTTTAAGACAGCATCTTACTATGTAGTGCTGGGTGTCCCAGAACCTACTGTGTAGACCAGGCTAGCTTCCCCTGCCTCCACCTCCCAAGTGCTAGGATTAAAAGTATGCACTGCTATGCCCTGGGAGCTGAAGTTCGGACTATTTCTTAGGTGATAAGAGTCTATAGACCACACTTTGAGAGTGGCAGGCCTGTAAGTATACTAATAGTTATCATTGTGTGTATATGTGTGTGGCATATACATGGAGATTTAAATAATGCATTTTTTTTAAAGCCAGGTTTGGTGATACCCCTTTAATCCCCAGCGCTTGGGGGTTTGCAAGAGGCAAGCAAATCTCTGTGACTTTGATGCCAGCCTGGTATACATAGTTCTAGACCAGGCCGGGCTACATCATTAAGACCCTGTCTCAAAAAACAAAACCATGAAAAAAAACTAACTTTCAAGGCAGCCTAAGTTAAAAAGATCATGTTTTTGGACATATTATTTAGAATCTTGTGTTAGATTACACCCAGCCTTTTGTACCCACTCTGCCTCCATTTTAATCTGCTGGCAGTAGCAGCATCAGGTCTTATCTTTAAACTGGGCTCTCAAGTGTTGCTTTCGAAGCCTCCTGCAGCCTTCTAAAACCCTACAGATTCCTAAGATACATATTAGAGCAAATGGAAGACTAACTGTCTCCTGGTGTAGAAAAGAGTTTTTGATTAGATTTAAACAGCTGTCATCTCTGAAATTTCCCTCTCTAAATCATTGCCTGCTTTCAACAAGCCCTCACAGGTTGCTCTCCAGGATGGCGACTGCAGCCTGTATCCTTCCAACTCAGGCTGACTGTGTCCTCTGATAGGAACTGATACATATTTAAGGCCATCTTTACCAGCTCAAAAACACTTGGCATCGAGAAATTTTGCTCAGTATCTTCTTTGCCATAATGAGTATTTTTCCTTGTGCCCAGCAAAATTCAGCCACACAAAGGACAATGATGCCTCAGGTGACACAGCCCAAAGCGATTTTGAAAACTGCAGGGAAAAGTTACCATTTTTCATTGAACTTAGAGGAGATGCAATCTAAAATATATGCGTTTTTTAAAAGCAGCGCAGACTTGTGGGAAACGGCAATTAAAAACCAGTGGACATTGAACCAAGATTACATCATGGAAAACTGACTAATGTTTTAGGGATAAATATACTGCTGATAGTATCATTCTATATTTTAAAAATAAAATGTGAAGTACTGTGCTGAGCATTGGATGAAGTTTCCCTGGAGAATTTACAGATTGTAAGTGAAATGGCCGTTTCCTTGTTAGTCATGATCAAAGTGAATTGGGAATGTCTAAAAACATGTGAGAGCTGATTACATGTTTTATTGCTGGCACTGAACTTCCAGGCCACCCATAGGATGCAGCAGTTGAGACTGTGAACTGGCTCCATCCAGCTTCAGGGAAAGAGCACACTGGACCTAGACCCTTAGAATGTATTTACTTGCTTCATTGAATAAAATAATTTTTGTAATTTCCAGCTTTCAACCTTATTTATTTCACATAATGAAGAGGAAAATATCTTATTTCTGGCATTGAAACAAAGAATATTCATCATTTTGAATTTCCTTCTCAGCTGTGTATTCCTAGTTTTTAATGGAATTTGTCCATTTTATACGTCTGTGAGAGCAAAGGCATTCTTTTTTTTTTCTTCTTCTTCTTCTTTTCAGTTCTTGAGAAGGGTTAGGGACAGCCCTAACTGTCCTGGAATTCTTTTTTGTAGACAGGTTGACCTCGAACTCACAGAGATCTGCCTGCCTCTGTGCTAAGATTAAAGGCATGTACCACCACCCTGTAGAGCAAAGGCATTCTTAACCAGAGGAAACTCATAACGCTGTGGCAGGCATTTCTTTTATTCTTCTCTTATTTTCAGGCAGATTCTCCCTCTGTAGTCCAAGTTGGCTCCAATTTGCTGTGCAACCTCAGTTGTCCTTGAGCTCTCAACCCCTGCACCTCAGCCTCCCTCAGCCTCCACAGAGTGTGCTGTGACCAGACATGCATGGCTGCCCACAGCTTCCCATGTGATCTTACAGTGCCTAACATTTATCCTGAGTCTTATCTACCTTTCAAAATCATATTCATATTTCAAGGCCCAGTGAAACACCTTTTCATCCAGGATGATTATATTGCTCTCACACTCTTCTGTTCTAACAGTAGAATTCATGTGTATGTAAGAAAATGTTCAATATGTCATCTTCGTGAAGTAATCAACAGGGAATAAAAATCACATACTGAGTCAGTGAGATGGCTCAACAAGTAAGGGCCAAGCCTTGCAAACCTGGTGACCTAAGTTTCATACCAACTCACATGAAGATGGAAGGAAAAAACTGATTTGATAAGATTGTCCTCTAAACTAGACACACAGTATGTATATATACATGTCTATCTATCTATCTATATCTATATCTATATCTATATCTATATCTATCTATCTATATATATATAGAGAGAGAGAGAGAGAGAGAGAGAGAGAGAGAGAGAGATACACACACAGACACATACACACAGAGACACACACCTCTCAATTAAAAATTAAAGACATCTAAACAAGAAGTCTTGCCTAATTTATTTTCTCTACAGCGCTTAAGTGTATCTAACAATGGAGGTATGGTATTCCTAGTGTTTTCACGTAATTTGTTTGTTTGTTTTATTTTGTTTTGTTTTGTGATAGGGTTTTACAATGTAGCCCAGGCTATCTTTGTAGACCAGACTCACAGAGACCTGTCTGCCTCTGCTTCTTGAGTGCTGGGATTAAAGGCTTATGCCACCATGCTCTGCATGTAATCTTTTTGGCATCAAAGAGCACAGCAGAACTTTCCATGTGGTGTATCTCTTTTAGTAAGTGAGTCATACAGTTTATAACAAATTTCAAATTTTGATGTGTACAAACATTCCTAGCAAAATAAATTCACCTAATATGTTTGCATGAGAATCTCTCTTCCATACAGAATGTTTTTTTCATTTTTTCTTTGTTTGTAAAATTTCATGGAGGACTTAGCTTTCTTGCCTTGAAAAACAAAATAAAATTATATATTAAAGTCTAGTCCATAGGATTCGAATTGTTAGCATGTGAATACACTTCCATTCTTATTTAAAATGATATTCTTATTTCTTTAAATACTATACTACCCAAAGTAATGTCTAATTAAAAGTATGCTTAGTGGTCAGGCATGGTGGCACACACCTTTGATCCCAGCACTCGGGAGGCGGAGGAAGTTGGATCTCTCTGAGTTCAAGGCCAGCCTGGTCTACCGTCAAGTTCCAGGATAGCCAGGGTTGTTACACAGAGAAACCCTGATTTGAAAAACCAAAAAACAACAAAAAAAAAACCCTTTAATCATTACTTCCATATCTTTCTGTTATAGGAAATTAAGGAAGGCCAAGAAAGAATCAGAACCAAAGTTGAAAAATACCATTTCCTTTTTCAATTTTTAATATCTATGATAAAATGACAATGCTTCTACATTTTCTCTTCTGCCTTTCTTTTTCTTTAATGGGCAACTTTGGACATTTTTCCATATTCTCTATTTTTAGAATATTATTATTAACAAGTCCAATAGTATCAGAGGAAACAGATTCCTTGCAGTATTGAAACAAGAGAAATCAATGGTATGATGACCATCTACCCTCAAGACAAAGCTGCTCTAACTGGCAGCTAACTGGGTTGACACAGGTACACAATCATTAGTCACCTGAATACAGGCACTGGAAAATATAAGTCCAGAAAGCAGTGCTCAAACTCGGGGGTCAAATGACCTTGAGAATTATCAAGAGAGACCCTGCTCTTTAACCTGACACCATGGAAGTCGTGGTATGGCCTGCAACAGAATTGTAAACTCTGAGGGCCTAAGTGTTCACCATAAAGCCCATCTTGAAACTGAGGTCACATGGTGAAAAATCGGGATCCAGAGGGCCAGACTTAACCTGCATCAGCGACACTGGAGTGAGAAAGTCCTGTGTGTCTTCAGTTGTTTCTGTTTTTGTTTATTCCTAGGCAAAAAGAGAGAGCAGACTGTAGCAATTAGGAAAGCGAGAACCCTTAGAGTCAGGGAGAAAATCAAAGCAAAGACTTAGTCGCTCAATCTTCCAGAAGGAAGGAGGAGAAAAATGAGCCGCAGCTTGATGGATTAAATGCTGAATGCAGGTTTTAGGAAGGAATTTTTGTGGTAAGGGGCAATGGAAGATACTGAGTTAAGAGAACAAACCCTCGTGAAAAATCAAAGACACCACCACCACAGGCACATTGTAGAATAAGGAACCCTTGAAAGACAAGGCCATGTATTTACCATTTTGCTTGATCTACATATCAAAGCATCCCCCACTGTATATAGAAGATCCTTCCAGGGAGATGTTTCATAGGAAGAAGTAAAATGAAAGGGAAGGAAGGGGAATGTGCTTGAGGCCATGTCCTTTCTTTTCTTCTTCCTCTTCTTTTGTCATCCTCTATTCTGTCATGAATCTCAGCCCAGTGCCATAAGCTCGTGCAAACCGATCCTTTCCCAGATCTCCACAACTGCAAGAGACACCGAAACCAAAGGGCAGAAGAAACAGCAAGGAGAAGTCAAGTGGCCTGTGACAGACACACCAAGGAAACACCCCACCCCTCTGTTTAGTGACTGCGTGTGTAATAAGAGCCTTCTGCACCAGCCAGGGGAAAACTTTTGCTCAACTAATCTTAGAACTATTTCTACTTGATAATACGGCTTCCTAAGTATTTTCAATCAGTCGTATTGAACAACTGAAAGTCAAATTGCCAATGAGCTGAAACAAAGGTGATTAGCTATTTGAAAACTAACATTATTAGCTATTTGAAAACTAACATTATTAGCTATTTGAAAACTAACATTATTAGCTATTTGAAAACTAACATTACTGAAAACTCACACATATCAGGCTCATCTCTAGCACTCTGTCACACTCTTAACAAAGAGATTTCGCTCCTTACAAAAGAAAGAAGCAGAAGTTTCTGGTTCCTGTGGTTTTTCCTTTGTTTCCTTTGTTCTTGGTTTTTGCTCAGTTGTTTGGCCAGCACTAGCAGAGGTTTAGACGGAAAGTGATTTCATAGACAATGAAGGTGTTTCATTTGCTATAACAACAATATTTCGGATTTACTTTGATCTTAAACCATCAACAGGATTTGAAGTGTGGGACTCCTTGACTCCCGCCTGGAAGTCCTCTGCACTTCTCATCATGTCCTCTTTCACCAGTCTTGATCTGTGCCACCTAAACCAAGCCCCACACTACCTCAGCCCTTGACTAGAATAATGGCCGCTTAATTCTCTCTTACCCACAGACTGGAATATTCCTAACCCACTCTTTATGTTGAACTCTTTCCTGGGAATAAAAAGAGTCATATTGTCCTGCTGCTTAACATTTGTCCTGATGCCCATAAAACATAATTTAATCTCCCTAAAGGAATATACAAGGGATGTGGTCATCAGAGAATTCAAAGTTGACTTCTCCCAGTCCTTATCGTACCTTTGTGTAACTAACTCTCTGGTCACCATGCTTTTACTGAAGTTCTGCTTTGGACCTGCTTTCCTCATCCCTATGTGATGTATTTCCCACCTTCTGACAGAGAACAACCATTTATCTTCAAGACACAGCTGAAATGTCACCTCCCATATGTAGTCTTCTCAGGCACATAGAAGAATTATCTTCCTGCAGGATTTGTAATTATATCCATTATATTATACCATATTTCTTCAATAACTTGTTTATATCTCTTCCTCCACTCTGAACAGCACCCTCCAATGTTTAGCATAAGGCAAAGAATGTTGTAGCACTTGATAAGTATTTACTGAATTAACAATTACAAACAACAATAAAAATCAATAATACTACAATGGGTTTCTTCCTGAATTAATATGTCCCAATTTGCAAGTGGAATATATATATATATAT